>OAMR01000106.1:2741016-2753247 GCA_900205405.1 Echinochloa crus-galli
GTGGGGGGCGCGGCGATCACGAGGGGAGGGCTGGCGGCCTGCCTGCTCCGTGGTGGTGTGCTATGTTCTGCTTGTTTCTATACAGTGAGGTGCCTGTGCGGCCGTGCCTCTGCCTGTGCGCTCGACGGGGGCAGCAATGGAGGGCGGTGGGAAGCAGCTGGCGTACAGCTACGGCGGCGGCGCCGCCGCCGGCCTCCACCACGACGCCAAGCTGCTCAAGAGCTTCAGCAGCGTGGAGCCCCGCAAGCTCGGGCTCGGCCTCTTCGCCGGCCTCCTCATGGTCACCTGCGCCTACTTCTCCACCGCCAAGTTCGACGTCGTCGACATCGCCATGAGCAACCGCCCAAGTAATAAACCACGAGCCTGCAAGAACCTGTTCGGCACACACAGCTCCATCGATACCTGCATTTGCCTCTTGCTCACCTGGCTAACTGTTCGAATACATCTCAAATCTGTGTTTGCGCATGCAGTGATGAGCTCCTCTGACAATACTGCAGATGGGATTAGCTCGCCGGTCGACGTCGGCGACAGTTCCAAGCAGCCACAAGGTGAGGCACCTACCTCCAAGCTTGTACAGAGATCGAGTTACAAAGTAGCCAGTGCCATCGACATCAGTAACGAGTCAACGCCCCTGTTCGTTCTTCCTCTCCCGGTTTTAGATTTGGGCGTACAAGGCCAAGGTGCACTGTCGAAGGTGGGGAGCAAGGCCGAGGCTGAGAAAGATTACGGCGGCGGCATTTCCAATTCAAGCGTTGTTGTTGCCTCTGCGGCGCCACCGGATGAGGTTGCTGAGAAGGATGATGACCCAACTGCCGATGCTGTTCTCCCTCCCCTGTCATCAGATTCCGCAGACAGCACGCAGGAATCAGGTCAGCAAGCAGTCATCTTGAGCTAAGAATCCCAAGCAAGCTTTGGTAGGATGAGTGCCAGTTTGTTCTTACTTAATTTCCTGGCCAGGTGTTCTTGAAGATGAGGAGCTCAAGGTGCAGAATGCTGTAGCAGCTGCTGCTAATCCAACCGAGAACAGCAATAGTTTCAGGAGCAGCACCAATGGCAGCTCCCCCTCTGTGATTCCATTTCCATCTGATCCTGCTGAAATTCCTGCCCCCTCTCCGGCTCCAGCAATCGAGCCTCCTGCCGACCAGATTCCAGAAATTAAGGCCCCTCCTACTCCCACGCCAGAAATTAAGGCCTCTCCAGTTCAAATGATTCCACCGAGTTCAGAGGTCAAGCAAGCCGGTGAGTGATTCTTAGTATTTTCGTGGTAAAAGATGCTATTTTTCTTCTGAAAAGAATAATTGGTTAACGAGCAACGTGCTCAATTTAATGGTTGCAAGATCGGGAGGCACCGCTGCGGGAATGGAAGCCGCTGTGCGACGTCACGTCGAACCACCGCATCGACTGGTGCGAGCTCGACGGCGACGTCCGCGTGCTCGGCGCCAACGGCACCGTCACCCTGGTGGCGCCGCCCGGCGCCGACGCCCGCACCTTCCGGGAGGAGTCATGGATCATCAAGCCGTACCCTCGCAAGGCCGACCCGAACGCCATGGGCAACGTCCGCGCTGTGAGCGTGCGGTCGGTGGCGTCCGGCACCGGCGGCGGCGAGGCGCCGGCGTGCATCCGCCGCGCCCAGGTCGGGCTCACCTGCCACGACGACTTCAGCATCGACCCGCGCCGCGCCCCCAACGGCTACTCCATGCTCGACTTCACCGCCTTCCTCCGCGCCGCCTACGGCCTCCCCCGGGCCGCCGTCGTCCCCGCCGCCTCCGCCACGCGTCCTCGCCGGCGGCCGCGGCTGCTGGTGATCGCGCGGGCGGGGAACCGGCGGTTCGTGAACGTGGAGGAGCTCGTGCGGGGCGCGGAGAAGGTGGGGTTCGAGGCGGTGGTGTCGGAGGGCGGGCACGAGGTGGCGCCGTTCGCGGAGCTCGCCAACAGCTGCGACGCCATGGTGGGGGTGCACGGCGCCGGGCTGACCAACATGGTGTTCCTGCCGACGGGAGCGGTGGTGATCCAGGTGCTGCCGCTGGGCCCGCTGGAGTTCGTGGCGAGCTACTTCCGGGGCCCGTCCAGGGACATGGGGCTCCGGTACCTCGAGTACCGGATCGCGCCGGAGGAGAGCACACTGCTGGACAAGTACCCGCGGGAGCACCCGGTGATCGCCGACCCGGGGAGCATCAAGGCCAAGGACTGGGTGTCGTTCATGGGGGTTTACCTCTTCGAGCAGGACGTCAGACTGGACATGAAGAGGTTCCGCCCTGTGCTGAAGAAGGCACTCGCGCGCCTTAGAGGAGCCAAGCCCAAGAATGGCTGACGACTAGTCCTCTCATTTCTCATCATTATATACTGTGTAATCTTCATATACCTCGACATCTTTCTAATGACAGAAACAAATTCCTATATATAGATGCATTTGTGAATTTGTGACTTCAAGTGATCAGTTATGGCAATCTGAAAATACAAGGGATTGTGAGTTTGTCATTCATTCACATGAGAGAACAATAACACTTACGATATCAAATGGGCATGCATCATTATATTGTAATTTTGATATATACCTCGACATCTTTCAATGAGAGTAAAAAAAATTCCTATAGATGCAATCGTGAATTGTGACTGCACGTAGTCAGATATGGCATGCATTCCCTCCATCTAAAAATAAAGGGATAGGGATCCTGAATTTCTTGCATAAAAGAATAATGACACTTACAGTATCAAATTGTGAGATATATTTTATGATCTAATTCTTTGGTGTGGTAGATGTTAATAGTTTCCTCTATTTAGTAGATGTTACAATATAGTAAGTTAGAAACTTATTAGGACAAACTCAGAATAAATAATACTCATATATGACTTTGATATTTTTTTAAAAAATAACTAGCTACTATCTCCATTCCAAATTACTATTCGTTGTTGACTTTTTTGTAACGTTTGAGCATTTATGAAGTATTCTTTATTTTAGTTATAGCTTACTTTATTATCATATACACTTTAGGAGTAACTTTTTTCGTATATTTGGACTAAAATTTTGAATAAGATGAATGGTCAAACATTATACAAAAGAATCAATAATAAATAGTAATTTGGAACGAAGAGAGAATATTTTTTCGCTTCGTGAGGGCCCGTACAATACATATGCATGGCCAGACGCGCTCAAGTAAGCGTTCGAACGAGCCAAACCAGCGTGACCATAATAGCAAAACCTATATTCTGTTTTTTTAATCGGAGCATAATAATTGTAATACGCACTTCAAATTGACGAACATATGCACCAAAATATAAAAGTTCATAAACATATTTGCACATTCATCTTTAATTATATACACATATTCCCACCGTCATCGGAGGATAAGGCTCTTGGCTCTTTGTATAGGCGCTGCTGCTTTCAATTCATTTCACTCTATCAAGCATCGATCCAATCGCCCAGCATTCTATATGCTCACCTTCTCCGTCATTGAGCCGTTTGATGGTAGCAGCATATTTTGACCGTCTCTGCCACGCTGTCCATGATTATGTACATCACACTACTCCGGCACATTTTATAGTAACCGCAGTACTGGACTACTGGCCGTGTTTCTTTGGGGTTGGAAATTTTTTTCCACCCCGTTTGGCAATAATTAAGGGTATTAAATAAAGTCAGTTTATAAAATTATCTTCACAACCCCGGGTTAATTCACGAGACAAATCTAATGAGGCCTCTGACCGCACGATTAGAGGATGGTTACTGTAGTATTGCTGTAGCAAATCATGAACTAATTAGACTCGTTAGATCCATCACGTAAAATTACACTCATCCCTAAAAAGGTTTTATAAATAGACTTTATTTAATACTCCATATATACAAGATTCCTTTTGGAAAATTTTTGTAGGCAAGTAAAGAAACACAGCCCTACATGCTCACATGTCCTGTGACAGAACAGGTCTAATGGACCACTCGGAAGCAGGAAAAAAATGCTGCCGACAAATTAAGGTACGGTTTCTCTTTAGTGCCTCTGCAGAGTGCAGAGGTGCGAGTCTGTAGATGTGCCTTGCGTTTGCGAATAGTCAACACATCAGGCTCGCGACAATGAGCCGTCAGAGAAAAATACTGGCGGGTGCTGATAAGCGAGACAAACAGGTTGTATCGCCAAGCTCCGAATAAAATCTCACGATAGGCATTGTTTGGTGATCCTGCCGGCTTCGCTTTTTTAAGAAAAGTTGTTTGATGACAACCGGTTAACGCAAATGCATGACCAAATTTGTAGCAGGAGGTGCATGTTTCGATTGTAACCATGTTGAAAATAGGATTTGGGAAAAAAAAAACATGACAAATTTGCACTAAGTTTTGGACCCCACCTACGTATGTCAACGTTGTACAATGCCAGATTATAAAATATATAACCATGATGAGATATTGGCAGATCAGTCGACTAAACAGATTACCTTTTTTAAAGACTACTAAACACTACAGATGGTACATTTTTCAGGGAAAAATACCACTCTTCAAAATGATTTGCTAGAGGTCTACTCATGGACTAAGCACGCCAAATGTTGGTGACCATTCGAATGCAGACCAAAAATCTTCTTGGCATGACGGCATGCCCAGGTTGGCAGGTTTGTAAACCTGTTTATTGCTAATTTGCTATCCGTTCACTTTCAATTCAATTCAATACAAATCGCGATTTGACTGGGCAAGCTTCGGCTCTACAAATTTGAGGCTGTCAGTTTCCTTTTCGAAACAAGGCCCACTGGGCCTCATACCGCGTACCAATAAGTACTCATCAAACAGCACTCGTACAATACAGTCGTACTATATGCTACTAGTGGATTCACATTCACTCTCCAGAAGACCACCAGAACCATCAGTAAGTAGATCTCGTTTTATAGTGTGAACTGTGTGACTGGTTATATACCTGATTATAAAGCTCAAGGCAAGGGGAACTGTTCAAAGCTTTAGTAGTGGAAGAATGTACTTACTTGGCGCATGCATGCCTCCTCTGGATGTTAACATGTTCTGAAACTGGAAATTGGACAGCTCGCAAACAATTGAACTCTGAACAAGGCAGACAAATGGTTGATACTGATCATCATTTTTATTCCTTTTTAGTGCATCAATCTGGATGGCACTGTAAGACATTTTTACACTAAATTATCAAGATATGAAAGGAACCAGTTTATTCTTTCATCAGCATGAGCCCTATACATTAGTATATGAAACCTTTTGCTAACTAATCGTTTCATTTCACGTATATTTCGTAGCTGGGAACTCTTCCCTACGATTACAGTGTGGTCCATTTACGACACCCCTAAAGATCGACGCACCAGTTAGCTGAAGAATCTGCTGTTTACCCCAGCCCTGTACAACTGCATAGACTCAGGGCCACAGGCAGAGAGCTTAACCTCAGTGTATGCAGGGACGAAGAAAACATCTCCTTCCTTTGCCTTTTCTCCGTCAGACAGAGAATCAGCCTGGAGCTCACCTTCCCCAGTTACGACGAGAAAAATAGATGGGCCTGGGACTGGGGATATGACAATGGGTTCATCTGGAGGTACCAAGCAGCGATCAACCTCAAACTCATCAAATGGAGGGGTGTAGCGCCTTATATGTGGCTGCACAGGAACACCTCGCAAAATTTCCGGGAAGGCCTGCATGAAGGAGGCTCAGTGATGACTGATATGACACCCACAGCATATAAATTAAAGAAGAGAATCACGAAATCATGGCACTAGCTTAAGCAGCGCCAGCCACCAGCCACCAACCAGCCAGCAGTATTTTTCTCTCAGCAAAAACCAGCGCCAGCCACCAGCCACCAGCCAAACGAACAGGGCGGATGATGAGTTATTGGCAGATCAGACGAGTAAACAGATTACTACATATAGTACATTTTTAGGGAAAAATACCACTCTTCAAAATGATTTGGTAGACGTCTACTCATGAACTGGGCACGCCAAATGCTGGTGACCATCCGAATGCAGACCAAATCAATCTTCTTGGCATGACCGCATGGCCAGGTTGGCAGGTATTGTAAAGCTGTTGATCGCTAATTTACTATCTGTTCACTTTCAGTTCAATTCAATAAGTCAAATCGTACGTGCCAAATTTGAGGGTGCAGTTTCCAGGAAATGCTTTGGCTCTACAAATTTGAGGCTGCAGTTTCCTTTTCGAAACAAGGCCCACTGGGCCTCATACCGCGTACCAATAAGTACTCATCAAACAGCACTCGTACAATACAGTCGTACTATATGCTACTAGTGGATTCACATTCACTCTCCAGAAGACCACCAGAACCATCAGTAAGTAGATCTCGTTTTATAGTGTGAACTGTGTGACTGGTTATATACCTGATTATAAAGCTCAAGGCAAGGGGAACTGTTCAAAGCTTTAGTAGTGGACAGCTGCAAACAATTGAACTCTGAACAAGGCAGACAAATGGTTGATACTGATCATCATTTATTCCTTTGGAGTGAATCAATATGGATTGCACTGTAAGATATTTTTACACTAAATTATCAATCAAGATATGAAAGGAACCAGGTTATTCTTTCATCAGCCTGTAGCCCTATACATTAGTATATGAAACCTTTTGCTAACTAATCATTTCATTTCACGTATATTTCGTAGCTGGGAACTCTTCCCTACTATTACAGTGTGGTCCACTTAAGACACCCCTAAACCCTCCTTCCCAAAGGCGACCAAAGATCGACGCACCAGTTAGCTGAAGAATCTGCTGTTTACCCCAGCCCTGTACAGCTGCAAAGATTCAGGGCCACAGGCAGAGAGCTTAACCTCAGTGTATGCAGGGACGAAGAAAACATCTCCTTCCTTTGCCTTTTCTCCATCAGACAGAGAATCAGCCTGGAGCTCACCTTCCCCGGTTATGACGAGAAAAATAGATGGGCCTGGGACTGGGGATATGACAATCAGTTCACCTGGAGGTACCAAGCAGCGATCGACCTCGAACTCATCGAATGGAGGGGTGTAGCGCCTTACATGTGGCTGCACAGGAACACCTCGCAAAATTTCCGGGAAGGCCTGCATGAGGGAGGCTCAGTGATGACTGATATGACACCCACAGCATATAAATTAAAGAAGAGAATCACGAAATCATGGCACTAGCTTAAGGCCTTGTTTAGTTATCAAAAAGCAACCCCAAAGTTCACTATGCAAAAAGAAGATTCCCATCACATCAAAATGTCGGCACATGCATGGAGTACTAAATGTAGATGAAATCAAAAACTAATTGCACAGTTTTGTTGTACTCGGCGAGACGAACATTTTGAGCCTAATTAATCAATTTTTAGACAATTTTTCACACGTACAAACGAAATGCTACGGTGACGCATTTATGGCGAAGTGACGTCTTTCCCCCAATTCCCCACCCCCTATTTTGCATCTAAACAAGGGCTTAGAGTTTTTCTTCTGACTTGACACATGACATACCCGCTTATTCATTTACTTGATTCAAAAAAACAAGATACTTTGAAATTTCACTGTTTCCATGAGTGTGTATAGGAAAAAAAAACTAGGATTCCCTAAAAACATATATTTTAAACCCTGAAGAGAATATGAACCTAGTGAACTTAGGTATTAACTAGTAAGGTTCAATATCATAAGAAAAGTGACCCATGGATAACGCTTTAACAGTGGATACAACTTTGAACCGTTTGCTCAGAGAAGATCATTGACAGCATGGTAAACATGGCAGATATACTTGCCAACTAAAGAATTCCTAAACTAAGTGTGGAAGAAGTAATAAAATACAAAGGAAGCAATATATACATGAGAGTGAGAGTACTCTATATGTGACACAATAGTAACAATGACACTCACCTGTTTGTATGTTAGCATTGAGCAGAGAGTTTGCACATCTATGTATTTAGGAGTCAAACCAGCACGGACAACATTGTCTGAAGTGGCCATACATTCAATGCATTCCCCAGAGAGGTATGCATGCGGTTCATTTGCACCAATATAAAGTGCTTCACCAGGACTAAGTTTGACATAGTTAAAGAAAAGTGCTGCTAGAACACCAACATCCTCTTGATATTGTCTCTGCAGTGACAAAACCAGCTGTTCCTTATCTGTTAAGGTCCTAACCTGAATAGAGAAAGAAATCATGAGTCAAGACAAAATCAAAGACTTCTCCATTGTTGCTCATCAAATTTTTTTAAAAAAAAATCACAAGATGTCGAAGGTGCAATAGTGAACACTGATGGCACCTATATTTATTTTGGAGAAAAAAGAACATGTCTGTCTAGTTGCTTATCAGGTATCACCACTCAGGAAAAAAAAATCAAGTAGAGAAAATTGCACTGGGCATACTTGTATATTTGAACTGTTGCAAATACTAACTAATGCTTACCGCCTATACATTCAATTTAGTGCAAGCTTGTTGAGATTTAACACCTGGTTTCAAATTTTTGGGTGGCAATTACACTTAGCGTGCCAAAAAAAAAAGAGCTAATTGCTCTTATGAAGTTCAAAAGTACCTTTATCATATAAAAAATTAAGGAACACCAGTGCAAATTTGTCTTATTGTAACAGAGAAACAGGGTGAAAAAAAATCATCCAAATCGTGTAATCACAGATAAATCAGATAATGACATGATGTAAATAAAAATGGCAAGCAGGGGTGCTTTGTAGCAGGGCATTTCTAGCATCCACTCATTTACAACCCACAACTAAATGCTTGCAGTTTCCAATGCTCCATGTCCCAAATGCAGTATATCAGACACTGGAGGCTTTGTGATCATCGATGAGAACTTTATTAGTTATGTTAAAAACATGTATTTGTTTCAATTAGATCCAATATCATAGTAACATGTCAAGATTTCTTTTTGTTTTCAAGGAAAAATAATGTTAAAATCTGTCATAAATATTCTAAATGTGTCTGACGTACCAACATGATATAAGCAACACATGAGCTTGTAAGTTCTGTTCAACCTTAACATTATCTCATCTAATCTATACTACCCATGTTTGGCACTTTCAGGATCGTATTGATTGTAAGCTGAGGTGGCCTAACGTAGTGTACAGTTCAAGTTGAGAGGAAAATAACACACATTCAGTTCATTGTGGATGATGGGAAATCTGTAAATATGAACACATTTGAGACAATAGCACTTCCACCCCTCTTGGGAGTACCTTCGCAACAATCCACAAGCAATATTTCATTTGCACTCCAAAAAGAAAGTCATATTTAACCAAAGGAGTTCCACTTTACTTGTTTGTTATCAAGTGAAATATCAACATTTTGACAGCAAACAATAAAAATATGTTTTAGTCCATATTCTTCTAGCCTTGCAAAGCCTCTCATTTTCTTCCCAAAAATAATCCCAAACCAGGGAGCATATCCAGTGAAAATACCATAGATTTTGAATATGGTGCAAATTAGTCAAAAAGACGTACCGTTGGGGGGGGATAAAACTTCAGGCTATGATATACGTCCACGCAAAAGTTAAAATTCATTCTACATATGCACTAGATGACAAATTTTGTCATGTAGTGCATGCACGATATGAAAAAATTCATCATCTGCATATTTGTCATTTTGTCATGTAGTGCATATGTACATGAAATTGTTATATGAAGTAAAATAGATGCAAGTTTTCTCAAACTAGATATGCCAAGTTTCAATTTTGTCGCTTTCATATAAATTAAAATAGATGCTAGTTTTTCTCAAACAATAGATGTGCCAAGTTTCAATTTTTTTCGAAAGCTGCCACGATGTTTTTGACGAATTTGTAGCATTTTTAAAATACATGGTGTTTTTCACTGGACATGCTTCCCTCAAACCATGTTCCAGTGCTAGCATGGAGACATCTGAGCTGTCCAATTAACATTTAGAACGATTACCATCTGCTTGATCATTAGGTGGCAGTGAGCAAACAAATGCAGTTCACTTCCACAGATCAGAACATCTCATGGTATGACCTATCTAAGGGAGCATTTGAAAAATGAGAAAGCAATGGAGCAACTAAGCACATAAAGCATTTAAGGGGCTCATATGTTTTTTGTTCTTTTTTAGTATTTCGCCATCTTGATAGCTCTAGTGCGGTATAGAAACAAAGGCACTGGACTGCTAGACTCAACATCTCCTGAACAACTTTTTTACCATTTAATGATAGTTCCTAAAGGCCTTTTGACAACACATGAATCAAGAAAAATAATAAGTGTATCATAAATGAAGAACCAAAGCGAGTCAAATTTGCTAGCAACCTCCAGGATATGATAAAATATATGGAAGTAACTCTCACTGATGTCACCAAAAAAAAAAACTGTAGAAGTCACAGCAATATAGGTCAAGAAAAAAAAAATCACCTTGCTCTCAATATTCAGTCGACTGATCAGTTTCGAAATTGCTTCAGAAACCATGTCTTTACTTGCTGTCATTAGCTTAGCAAAAGCTGATTGCAAACTGGATTTTACTTCATTAACCCCATCATACTCCTTCATCCTCATCAGCTTGCCAGCATCTTCATGCACAACTAGCCCTTCAACTTCAGGTACAGTCCTCAGGACATCCTTGAGCTCCTTCATTGTAAAAAGGGTATGTTAATTTATATGTACGGATTTGTGCTTTTTCAGACTAAAACATTAAATAAAATAGAACAAGTTTCCTCATTAACATACATCAGATAAATACAAAAGGGGGAGGAAAAAATGATTTCTCTGTGGCGAATCAGCTGTCCTCCTGCAGCTGGCTATCTTCCAGCTATTGTGAAGTGAATACCGTTCAATATTCATTCAAATAAATCCATCCACAGTGGACTAGGAGACAAAAGATGTCCACAACCTGACGATAAGATAAATTTACTTTTGCAAAGCAGACAAAAAAACAACACAGGGCTCCTATGAAACCAAAGATTATGCTGACGACACATACTAGTTTCTTAAATGACCCTGATCTACTCTACAATTTAAAATTTATACAAATGGTCTACCGCCCTACCCTGAAACAATAAAGATAATGTGCACGGCGCTGGCTGCTCTTCAACAGAGCAACATGTTTGCTCCAAATGATGCCAGGAAGCAAATGAACATAGGCATAAAGGACCAATTGACAAAATTGAGGGACAACGATGGTCAGCATTGGCAAAATACAACATTGAATTTGAAACGGTATAGTTCATCCTGGTTTTAGTAATATCCAAACACTACCGCAGGTAATGTGTACAAGTACATTATGAGTTATCTCTTGAAAGAAAAGTTCAATTTCGTTAGTCCTTGCTGAGGCCAACTTTTAGACAAACGATTTTTTTTATCCCTTTCCTTTTCAAACAGTTGGACAATCCTAGGAAGTTGGCTCCTCGTCAATCTACTTTCTCAAATTGAGAAACCAGACACAATGGATATTATTGGTGGACATTCTTTTTTCCCTCAAAAAGTCAACCCACGGTATTATAATCACAAATATTGTCTGTATTCTTTTCTAATTATACCCCACTAAGTTTTCTTATGCCCACTACTCCCAGCTTAAGCTATCAAAGTACTGGTTACACCCGCTCATCAAGAACATAGCTTCCCATTATTTGCTATGGCCATTAACTATGCATAACCACAACTTGTACTAACTAAATTATCCACGAGACCTTCCAATGATAGGACTTTCTTCATCTTAGACCTTAACTGCAGCTCAAACATTCAAACAGGTTGAAGGAAATTATATTGATTGCAACGGAGTGAAACTAGGTGCGGTGCACACTTTTATAATAGCAACTTGGTTTCAGTCACATTTGAAGAAGCACCTTCCATTCGGGCTTGCCATGTGCATTCGAACTTACTAGGAGATACTTCAAACTTCACAAACGGTTGTCTGACAAGACCAATTAAAAAGAAAAACTCCACGAGAGGTAGGAGGAAAACAAAGAAACTAAACAGTGGTTGAGAGTAAACAATTCTAGTTGTGGACACGTACCTCAATACAGGCAAAGCCGCAAAGCGCCCGGAACTCCGTGATGGCGATGGCCACCTCGGGCTTGTGGTTGTCGTCCTTGTAGGTGGAAGGCCGCAGCTCATGTAGCAGCTCGGCGAGTTTCTTGTCCGGGTGCGCCTGGATCGACAGCGCCTTGGCCACCGACAGCACCTGCAAAACCGCAACAAAACGCGTCGCGCGGCCGGGTCAACCATCGCTGGGCACGCACACGCACGGCAGAAGCGCGGGGCGCGAAACGAGCGCGGGAGCACGGAAGGAAGGATCAGTTGACCGGGCTGGGCTGCTGCTACCTTGAAGAGGAATGGGAGGTCGCCTCCCC
>OAMR01000106.1:2755551-2767070 GCA_900205405.1 Echinochloa crus-galli
AAACGCGTCGCGCGGCCGGGTCAACCATCGCTGGGCACGCACGGCAGAAGCACGGGACGCGAAACGAGCGCGGGAGCACGGAAGGATCAGTTGACCGGGCTGGGCTGGTACCTTGAAGAGGAATGGGAGGTCGCCTCCCCACCGCGCGGCGACGGCGGGGCCGAGCGCGTCGGGGTTCCGCGCGAGCCAGTCCCCGAGGAGCTCCCCGCCGCCGAGGAGCGTGGAGGGGCCCGAGGGGTGCGTGCCCATCCAGAGCTCGGCGTAGGGGCGGGCCGGGTCGGGGTCCCGGCCCGCGAGGCGCGCCACGAGGGAGGCGGACCCGCGCCGGCCCCACTCGTAGTGCTGCACCGCGCTGCGCAGCCGCAGGAGCCTCTCCTGCTGCTGCTGCGGCGGCGGAGGCGGAGACGGCTCCACGTCGCGCTGCGGGGTGGCCGCCGCGGGCTCGGGCTCCGGTGGAGGTGGCGGAGGTGGATCCCCCATTTCGCGGAGATTCGGGCGCTGGGCTTGGGGGCGGTTGGAGGGAGGAGCAGGGGCGTTTGGATTTTAAAGGGGGAGGGAAGAGGAGGGCGGCGGCCGAGCCCAAGCCCAAGGGAGAAGACGACGACTCGCCCGATGCAAGTGAATTGACCGCGTTGGTTTTCCTCCAACCCGATGCGTGGGCAGTGCCAGACTGCCTGGGATGGGCCGGGGGGTGGGGACGCCTTCTCATTTTTCTTTATGCTTTGCTTTCCAGGTCAAGTATTTTCTATACAAAATTCTTTTGTAACTGTAAAACATATAGGAAGTTTCTCTCTCTATTGGCTGGCTACGTGAGTAAATACTTAGTAACTTCCTCCCAAAAAAAAAACGTGAGGAGATACTTAACTTTTTGTCATCCTTAGACAGCAAGTCCGTCGAGTCTCGGACTGCAGGTATTAATTAAAATGTTGCGTAATTTTCTCTCAGCTTATCGCAGCTCAAAATCAGTATGCTTCTCAGCTCCTATAGTCTTTTTCTTTATTGAGTGGCTACGCAACGATAAAATTGGAGATATTTAACTTTTTATTATTTTTAGGTTAGTTTTAGTGCACAGTTTTACTACAGATAAACTAGATAATCGCATGGTGGCTATGGTGTCTCTGCTCACTCTTCTTTTCTTCGTTTTGATTTATTCTACTTACTCAATGAAAGTCCTTTGATCCAGGCTAAACAACATTATGTAACTCGTCTTTTCCTTTTAAAAAAATCCCCCACTGTAAGTATCCCGCAACTTGTAAATTTTCCTTTGGGTTGGTAACAAATGTTGTGGGAACTCCCCACAGTTTATCTGGAAAAAATTAAAACAATCTTTGATTCAAACGCACGATACCTTGCTTCCTTCGAAGGTAAGTACGTATGTGTAATAAAACCCAAATGGAGAAGGTTACTTTTGTGAGCAGAGAAGGTTGAGAGGGCTCTGTCCCGTTCCGCTGGCGGGTGACACGTTGCTGGTGCTGATTTTGTTGAGAGAGAAATACTGATGGCTGTTACTGATTTGTATAGAGAGAAAAATACTACTGGTTGACTGCTGCGAGACAAGGGCTCTCATCGGTAAACGCCGAGAAGGGAATGGTTGCCGGATGATCAACAGCGTCCAGGGCACCAATGAGCGTAGGGGCCGAAACCCGCCAGCGCCATGCCTCCCACCGTACCAGCCGCATCCATCCGTCACGCCGGAGACAGACAGCGAAACGAAACTGCTTGTTACGTCGTCGTATCGGCTTTGCCGACGCCACGTAGTACCAACCAACGGCCGATGCACGCACGCGCCAACAGGCCAACACCGACACAGCCGAGTAGGGCTTTTTCGATCGGGAGCCACCCCATAATTAAACAGTGTCTTGTGTGAGATTATTATGTGAGTCGTTAAACAAGGACCCACTGATGACTGACACGAAACCAGTCGCTTTCAGTGCTTGCTCGCGGGCGAGCAGCGAGCAGCAAGCACGCAGCACGGGATACTGTACTAGCAGTACTACTATCCTCGCGAGCGCCTCCGGCGAATTTATTACTCGTACAGATTTGAATGAAGATCCTGCATCTGAGAGTACAGGCTATAAGTCTGGTTTAGTTCTAACTTTGACATATTAAAGTTAGAATTTTATCATAAATAAGAAACTATAGTATTTTATTTGTATTTGTAAATAATTATTCAAACATTGATTAATTAGGCTCAAAATGTTTGTATCTCTACAATAAAATTGTGCAATTAATTTTTTTATTTCATCTACATTTAATACTCCATACACGTGCTGATATTTTGATATGTTGTATAGTGAAATTTGGGAACTAAACAAGACCATTTCTAGTGTCAACACGTACTCCTGTGAATCTATGATCCCAGAGCAAGGACTTTGCACAGCTGGCGGCGTACGTAGAAGCTGTGTTGACGATCTAGATTGCTGAAATCTCTACGCGACGCGAGCGTGTCTTCCGAGTTGGGCAAAGAGACACGGACCTTGACCGAGCAGCTTTCTCGATTGCACTCGATCTGCTTGGTTTGGACTTGGATGATCGTCCAAAGTGTCATGTTAGCACACGGACTACGTTTTCTTTACCACGACCATGGTATTATATATCTGATCTGGAAATAGTGGGAAAAGGTATGTTCGGCTGAATTAATGTGTTTACTCCGGCCGGGTGGATCAGTACGTTGTTGTGACGTGATGTGATTACCTTCCGTCTCTGCTTCTAGATCGAATCGCCATCATATGCTACGTACTGGAAACGAATGGAAATGGATGTTCAGATTCAGGTGATTAGTTTATATTGCGAATAATGATCGCAAAAAAAAGTTTATGTTAGGCATTCAAAATACAAAGATCGCCATCATTTTACCATTCCTTTCTCCCTCTGTTTTCAGGCCAGCACAATCTCGCAATTTCACTGATCGACGACCCTTAGCTTCTAGCACTTCAGATGAGCAGACTGCAACAATTTCGAACGTCCTGTACAACGGAACGTGTACCACCATACCACGCACTTGCATTGTTGCCGCATCTGCATTATACTGTACTACGGACAGTGATGTCCACGTTTAGATCGGCTTCAGCTTTCAACTCTCGATCCCATGCGTGGGCGTGGAGGACCGCTTGAAATTTCATGGCTGTGTCTGATCCGTGAAAAAGGATGAAAAGAGTCACATCGGACACTGAAACGCATGGTATCACTTTTCGTTTATTTGTGATAATTGTTGTTCTACTATGACCTAACTAGACTCAAAAGATTCGTCTCATCGTGTACATCAAAACTATGCAGTTAGTTTTTTTATTTACCTATATTTAATGCTCATATATGCGTCATTTGCTATATTTAATGTTTCGATGTGACGTCGATACGATACAAAGTTTGAAAAGTTGGGAGAAACGGAACACAGCCCATATGTTCTTCCAGGACCGGAACTGCTGCGATTCCTGTCAAGGGGATAAAATGTTCTAGAAATATTCCTTTTAGAGTGAAAATTTAGATTTATTGTTGCAGTAGAATATTATTTGGAGCGTGAAATTTATAACTGAGCCTCTAAATATTGTTTTAGAAGGTAAGGACCGGAACTGCTGCGATTCCTGTCAAGGGGATAAAATGTTCTAGAAATATTCCTTTTAGAGTGAAAATTTAGATTTATTGTTGCAGTAGAATATTATTTGAAGCGTGAAATTTATAACTGAGCCTCTAAATATTGTTTTAGAAGGTAAATTTTAGAGTCTACCGCTGCAAATAGTGTTATCAAACATGTCGCCTTTCGTTTTCCTCCTTTATATATCGGTCGCAGTCGAGATATAGGAAACGGATCAGGAACAGGAAATGCTCCTGTAGATATACATTACCTTACCGACGTGGGTATCGATTGGTAGACTCGCTCCTATCCATGAGCCTCCGCGGTAACCATTCGGATTCAGGTCCCAACTGGACCAAGAGGGAAAACCCCTCGATCTCACTTTCGGAGAGCTGAATTTGACGCAGGGATTCGTTCATATCGCGTAGCATTTTTTTTTTCTTCTTTTTGCAAAATGCTGGAATATGAATATGCCCTAGCATCTTTATCGTCGCAACATTCGACGGAAACTCGCAACTTGTTTCACAAGGGAAAGACTAAAGGCTGAGTGAGAGAGTATGTAGTAGTAGTCCGTAGGTCTCTCTGGATAGAAGATGTCGCTGTGCCGTTGCAACAACGAACAATATGGCGCGTGTAGACAAGCGTCAGATTGCCATTGATCTGCGTGCAAGGTCACCAAAGGCAATTACTGCTAGCTGACACGTTGACAGTGATTGTGCTGATCAATTAATTGCAAGCTATGAATCACAGGGCAATAACAACCCCGCGCGTAAGACAATGTATCTGTACGATGAGGGAGAACAACAGGTCGCACAAAATGCTGCGAGATCTCTGAAATACTCTCACGCAAAGGCGGTGACTGCTCATCCAAGTGACACTGAACAAAAGCAAGCAGAAGACCCTTTTAGGGATTCAAAGTTAATTGAAAACACGTCCCGTGGCCCTGGCTCATCCCCCCCACAACGTCGTGGTACAAAGAGATATGCAGAGATATGCCCGTATACGCACACCGGACCTATTCCCAGTGGGGATTTCAGTTTGGTGTTTCCAAGAATACCACATAAGCAAGTAGATAATTAATTTATAGATGAAATGATTCATACAATGCATTGTTTCATTTTGATGTTTCATAGGCAATGCATGTAAGACACAAATTTGTTGGAAACTGTGTATACAGAGTTTCATCTAGATGAAACTCATTTCATCTCTCTCCTCGTTAACTCTTTGCCGCATCATCTAAAATGCTGATTTGACACCCTATTTAACGTGCATGAAACTCTATGAAACCTTTCACTGGAACTGGCCTTAATGTCCCTGAGAAACTAAGAGCGTATTTGATTGCACGCCTACTCCCTCCATTCCTAAAAACCTGATGTTTAGGACAACGACACGGTCTCCAAAACACAACTTTGACCTCTTGTTATTATAAAAATATTTATCGAAGAGTGATATATGTATACTTTTATGAAAGATTTTTTCAAAATAAATCTATTTATATAGTTTTCACGTTTGTAAATTCAACAAATTAAAAGTTATTGATGATTTATATTTCTAATATTTGACACAAACCTTGTTCGGTTTGTAGGAATGGAGAGAGTATTTGGCATATGCTACCGTTGTGGCTGGCTCCACCAAGACTGAAATAAATGTTTGGTTGGTGAATAGATTTAGGTATGCTACAGAAAACTGAATGCTTGCATGTCGAACATAGTGGCACCGAAGATATCCACCACAAATTTGTACCACTGCCACAGATTGCGTGGCTGCCAGTGGCGTGCAGCGAAACAGACTCTAAATCAGTAAATCATAATAATGGTATTGCTATCAACGATCATGTTTTTTTACCATCATGTTCTTTACATCAAAAGACTTAAATCAAGATAGTCCAGTGTCACCAAGGAAAAAAACCTAACTACACAAGCACGTCTTGGATTTTTTTTTAACTCGCCAGGAACAGCCGGAAAGGTGAGATTTCTGTTGTCTGTAATTATATTTTAGAAATTCAACAATTCAAGTTTGTTATTCGTGGGCCCTTCCTTAACAACTTTTGCAGCCCAGGTATAGAAAAGAATGGGCCAGAAATTTCTTCAGGGCTTCAGGCCATAGGTTAGACCCAGTAATGCATTTCATAGTGAAAAGCCCAATTCTTTCCTTTCGGGCCAGCCCGGGCAAAAGGCGAAACTCCTTTCCAACCTCCTCTCCCCACAACACCAAGAACACGGTGATAATGTACAGCTGAAAAATTCCAGGTCCTTCCTTTATGAGGATAAAGCAGCTAATTACCACTCTCCAAATAGAATAAAATTCTACGGAGTACGTACAAATCATCCTACTAGCTACCATCAAGCCACTCTTCACGACGCTACTCTCGTTCGGTCACATCTCACTATGCTAATCTCTCCCATCCAACCATTGTCTTTACCGGCCTTCCGTGGTGAAGGAAATGGAAATGGAGTTCCTGGACTCGTCCTCGGGGATGTTGCCCAGCGCAGAGGCCCTCGTCGTGTTCGTGTCCGTGCCGAACGTGCTGGCGGTGTTGGCGTCGGAGCTGGAGGCACCGGTGGCCGACGCCGACGATCCTGAAGCCGTCGTCGTCGTCATCCACCGCCCCGTCCGGCCGTGGATCGCCGGCTTCCCCGGCTTGGGCAGCGTGAAGGAGTCGCTCGACAGGATGAGGTGCACACTGTGCATGTCCGGCCGGCCCGACACCACGGACTGGCAGCACAGCAGGCCGAGCTGGATGCACAGCAGCGCCTGCTCCGTGTCGGGGTCCGACAGAGACGGGTCCACGATCTCCAGGGACCGTCCTTCTTCGAACAGCTTCCATGTCTGAGCAAAAGATTCAGCACATCAGATCGATGAATGATTGCTGTCAGTTTTTACTACCCAAAAAATGCTGCCTGAGCAGGTTATTACGCAGATTGCAGAGATGTTTTTCTTTCTGACAAGGATGATGTGAGATCCTGAGCACTTACATGATTCAAGAGGTCGATCTTTGCGTCATCCGCGTGGCGGACGATGTTCTTGCGCCCGCTGACAATCTCCAGCACCAGGATCCCGAAGCTGAAGACGTCGGTCTTCGTTGACAAGTAGCCGTTCATCGCGTACTCTGGAGCCATGTAACCACTGCACTGCGATCCATCACATACGGTATTTGCGCCGGGATGGGTTGTAAATAGAAGCGAGCTAGACGCCAAACGGAATGGTTTGAACTCACTATGTGCCGGAGATTCTGAACGTGTTCACGTGCGACGCGTCCTCCAGGAAGAGCCTCGCCATGCCGAAATCTGCAATCTTTGGATTCAGCTGGTCGTCCAGGAGCACGTTGCTCGCCTTGATGTCCCTGTGTATGATCTTCACCGGGGACTCCTCGTGAAGGTAGAGAAGGCCTCTGGCTAATCCGATGATTATCTGGTATCTTGTTGGCCAGTCGAGCTGCACACTTTTTTCCTTGTCTGAAAGTATCCAAGGAACGCGGTGAATGCTCCTGCATCTTACTATCTAGTAGTTTGTACGGAGTAGTATATATGCACGCAGTTGTATACAACGAACACAGTGAATGTTGTATTATGCATGCAGTTGTAGATAAGTACATCTATATATGTCAATGGCATAGCTGTTATGCCCAAGCTGAACATCGCAAACAACTCCAACTGTTGTTTCTGCGTGTCTTTACAAATTTTCACTGCATCTGTCTGAAGTTTATACCCTTGAGATTGAGGTATATTTTATCTGAACAAAGATTTCCACTTCTCTCTTTTGTTTGTGTACACAAAACTCATGTTTTCCAGATGACAAGAAATCTTCTTCGAAGAAAGCGTCAATGCAAGGACGACCGCGTGTCATAACCGATCTGACGTGATGCGTTGATCCTTTAGGATTAAGAAATCAAGCAACAACTTTTGACGCAGTTGAGGTCAAGGGAGCACTAGTAGTTAACATGTTATTATTGACATACCAAAGCAACCTTAAAGACCCTTTCGCAAAAGAAAAAAAAAAGACCTGACATCACCTGAATGACTTTGCACAGCCATAGATTCGATGCTACGAATATTATTAGTTGCTCTTAAACTATTTGAATATGACCTTGACATACAACTACCTCGTCGTCACGACCGACTCTACCTCTCATTAAAATAGGGCGACTGAAAAGGGTTTCTTTATCTCTGTTGACAATAGTTGTCTTGCATAGTCTGAACAATGAAATACCTAGAGCAATTGAACCAGTCCAACGCTGCAATTTACCGAAGTAGGAACTAGTAATTGAGATGTGCATATGCTACCAGAAAAATGTATACTGGCAACAGAAACATATATAGCACGATGACAACCAATTTTGGGCAAGAAATACAAACCAAAATTAAAACCAGAGGAGTTCATTATTTTTTTCTTCTTCTTTTGATCGGGAATGCAGAGGAGGGGTTCTTACTGAAGAGTATGTGGTCGAGGCTGCCATTGGGGAAGTAGGGGTAGACGAGCATCTTCTGGCCGGAGGAAGCGCAGCAGCCAAGCAGAGACACCAGGTTCCGGTGCTGCACCTTGAGCAGGAGCCTCACCTCGTTCAGGAACTCGCGCACGCCTTGCCGTGACCCCATCGACAGCTTCTTCACGGCGATCTGCTGGCCGTCCTGCAGCACGCCCTGGAGATGGAGGATGCGTTGGATTGAATACGAGTTAGTGAGGCTGTTGCGTCCACGTCACTGGAGTAATGACTGTACATGCAGCTGGAAACTGGCTGCCCCGTTGACACGGATACAGTGCGCCATGACAAAGCAAGATAACCAACCACACGACGTCGAGAGTTCTTCGTGCCCGTGTTGTGTTGTTCGTCAGATTGCATTGTTCTGCTTAAGCAGGAGTACCGGTGAACAAGAAGCGGAATCATCTAGGACATGTTTCACCGAATTGATCAATTGCTAATGAGGTTTCTGAAATGCATGCAGTTGATTGTCTGCTTAAGCAGGTGGACTGACTGAACCTTGTGTGGCATGGGTAGATAGTGGTTTGGCTGGTGAAGGGGAATAAAAATTCCGGAGCAGCAAACCTTTCATTTTACCAACCAACGGAACTGCTGCAGGCTGCCAAGATAAACAAATTGCCAGGCGCCAACTACGGCGCAGTTAAATCAGTGACCAAACCAAAGGAAACTTGCATCATTTGCGAAGCACGATACAGAGGAAATCCCCATCGTTTGGAAGCACAATTAAGCGAGGGCTAAATCTCGTAGCTGAACGGGGATGAAGCAGTCCATGGGCTGGGCAGAGAGAGAAGCGAGGATTACTACATACCTTGTAGACGGGGCCGAATCCGCCGCGGCCGAGGAGGTTGGCGTCGGAGAAGCCATCCGTGGCGGCCTCGAGCACGGGCAGGTCGATGAAGATGCTGAACTCGTCGGCCTCCTCCGCCCTTCCCGACGCGCCCGCCCCCGCGCCACCGCCGTTCTCGCCGCCGCCGCCGGCGCGGGCCTGGGTCCTCCCCACGCAGCACCCGCACGCCCACGCCCACGACCGCGTCGCGGCCGGCATGCCTGGGTCCGTCGCCTCGCCCACCCTGGCAGCTAAACCAACAGACCTCACCTCAGCCGCCGCGCGCGGCAGACCAAGCAGTTGAACTGGACCGCCGGTGGAACGAAGCCAGAGCGCTCCAGCCCTGGGCCGCGCGACGCACGCAAGCCAACAAATAGAGGCGGCCGAACACCTGCGTGCTCCGCGCCGCGACACGCGCGCGCGGCGGGTCAGCGTAGCGAGGCGGCGTGCGTGACCAGCGGCCGCGGCGTTCCAGCCAATTCCTGGTGCTACTGGAGCCGCACTAGTGGCGGCGGGACCTGGAATTCCACGGGAACCGTCGAACGTACGGTGATGGCGATCGGCGGACGTGCGTGTAGGTGTAGGTCGTCGTCGGGACCTGGCGGGGCGGGTCGTCGCTGTCGCCACACGCAAGCGCAAGCGCGTCCCGGCGGCCGTCGAACGCCTCGTTCGCTCGCTGACTGGTAGCCGCCGGCAGCGGTAGCTATACTTGGATGTTGGTTTCCAGCCAGCCGGACCCTGTAGTGTATCGTAGAGCCGGGTCGTCGTCGCTTGCATTGGCCTGGCTGGCTGGCTCGCAGCTTGCTCGTCTCATCTGGTTCGCGTATGCGTGCGGTCAATGTCCGGAGGCAGCTTTTTTCTCGAGAGTTGGTTGACGCGACCCGGGATCCTTTTCGTCTGTTGACAAGGAAGCCCTCAGGTGGTTGGTTGGTTAGTGCGGAGAGCAAGCCAAGGCGAGCACCAGGAAGCTTCGTTCCTGTCGAGCTATGGGCCTGTTTTGTTTGTTTGGGCTCCCGATTGCATCCATTTCTGTCGTTGGGCCGCAGGGGAATCCACCTCGGCGCGAATGAGGTCGTTTGTCTCCGTAAAAGGCCCGTTCCGCGATGACGGCCCACGTAGTACTAGTTGACGTTGCCGTCCGCCCCATTCTGCTCGACTGCTCCACTGCTGCGTGCTGCCCATCTATCTACTACTACGTTGCAGGGCCAGGTGGCCATGCAGCTGCTACCAGGCAGCCGCTAGGCTATGCACAATGCGTGTTATTATAATCACATCTCCTGTCATCTCTGAGACAGTCTCCTAAAGTTCAGGATTGTTTAACAGCCAGCAGAAATGATCCGATCCGTGATCGAGTGAAGAGGATCGAACTGATCGAATGGCAGGGCTACAGTGTGCTACAGGCCCGCCCATGCAGGTGTTCACCATGTATGCACGGGACCTTTGCACCAGCTGCCCCATGCATGCCCACTTTATTTATATATATCCAGAGACCCGCAGCCTGATCGATCGATCAGGATACAGTGGTACAGCGTTACAACTTAAAGTTACACACAACTAGCTAGTTACTAGTCTCGCTAGCAGGACAGCAAACAGAAACATCTGACGCGAGACCACCAGCGCGTGCACGCGGCCAGTATGTAGTAGGTTTGCTGATCCATCTTATTCCCTAGCTACTACTCCGATCCACTACGCAGAAACCATGAGAACACACGCGCAACGCAACACGCTTAGCAACCTCTTGTAGAGTTGTAGCTAGCTAGAAACGGTAGCGGCGGCTGGCGAGCGTCGGCGCCGCCGGCCACCACCCTTCTTTGTCCCCGCACGTCGGGCCCGGGTCGCCGCGGTGCGTGTCGAGGCAGCGGTAGCGGTGGGGCGGGCCGGAGCCCTCCACCTTGTCGCAGTGCTCGCAGGCGCTGGAGCAGCGCTTCACCTCGTCAAAGCAGTGGCAGATCTGAGGCCACGACCTGGTGCAGATGGGCAGGCTGCAGCACTTCCACGGTCGCTTCTCGTCGTCGCCCGCTGCTCCATTCTCCTCATCATCTGCAGCCGCTTCCTGCCGTTCAGCAGCGAGAGCGAGACCTGTCATGCATGTTATTAATTAACCAGATGGAACTAATTAATTCTTCGTTTTTCATTAGCAGTATGACACACGACGTGAACAATGCAGCAGTGATCTGGATCTCAATGATATTCCTGAAGAATCTATCGATGTGCATTGTGCAAGGATATGAATCAACCTGCATGGATAAGGAGCTAACCTCAAGTCTGTCTCCATAATGAAGCCAGAGCTACCGCTGAAGCTGCATCAGTCCAAGCTCCGTAACTCCGAGGCATGCAGCCCGCGCGAGGCAAAAGACCATGCCTCTAGAATAAGGATAATCAAGACCATCCTGCGGGGATGAGGACGACGCCGCTGATCCGCTCTCGGCTGCACTATAAAAGGCGCTGCCCGGCTGCAACGAACGAGCAGAGGAGAAGAAGGAGGAGCACGAGAGGCACCAAGAGTAGAAAAACGGTGGAGCATCAGGAGAGTAGAGTAGCTAGCAGTTCCAGTCCCTGTACATCACTATCACTATATAGTACTTAGCGCAGAGTGTGTCCGCGGTAACATATGCGAGTCGAGGTAAGCTTTCTCTGTTTCT
>OAMR01000106.1:2776571-2815480 GCA_900205405.1 Echinochloa crus-galli
GATACCATAAAATTTTAGAAAATTTCCTCAGTGCCATAGGATGAAACTTTTTTCCCTTGTGTGCCATATAATCTATATTAAAAGGATCGAGTTCTTTTGAAAACTTTTGCTACCAACTAAAACCCCCTATACCCCTCACAATGGACCCACCTGGACCCACGTTGAAGAAAGAAAAAGGAAATATTGCAAAAGTTTTTTTTGACAAAAAACACATGTGAGTTCACTTCTAGCCCTCCGTTTTTTTTCACCGGTGTTTTTTGTACCCACTTTTTAATTTCGAAAGAAGAAAACGATTTTAAAAAAATGACTTTGTCTCCTTGTTATTTTTTTTGGAAAGCAATTATCTTTCGATGTCATTTTTTTAATTTGGAAGCTTCCTGGTCTTCCGTTCCACGGCTGTTTGCAGCAGAACATATTCTCCCTCCTTTTTTTTGAAAAGCAATGATATTTTGATATGTCATTTTTTTGTTTGGAAGCTTCCTGGTCTTCCGTTCCTATGATTATCTGCACACGTTTGTTCAGCACGTATTGTCCCTCCCCTTTGCGCTCAACGCCGCCGCTTCACTCCGGCTCCTCCCGCTCGGCGCATCCCTCCACGCCGTCGGAGTCTGAGTTCTTTTGAAAACTTTTGCTACCAACTAAAACCCTCTATACCCCTCACAATGGACCCACGTTAAAGAAAGAAAAAGGAAATATTGTAAAAGTTTTTTTTGACAGAGCGAAAAACCCAGTGTGAGTTCACCCCTAGCCCTCCATTTTTTTTCACCAGTGTTTTTTATACCCACTTTTTTTTGGAAAGAAAAAGATGAGTTTTTTAAGGAATCAACGTCCTAACCGGTAAAACCCATTGGAGCTTTTTTTGGAAAGGAAAAAAACAAGCTTTTAAAAAAAATTAACGTCCGAACTGATAAAACCTCCTCGCAGTTTTTTTTGTGTCTGTACATAATTATTCCGTATTGCCAATACATAATAGATTGGAGAGTTTTTCTCCATATAAATAAAGACCAACTATCTCAAAAAATCATGTGCCTCTGGATTTGACAATACCTAAAGCTCTCTTTAAATGAGAGTGTGAATATAAAATATTTTTAAAAGCGCTTCGCATGACTGGTATGTTTACTCCACTCAAGTGACATTGTTTTAATACCTATGTGTCAACAATAAACGTGCGTGCCGCACGTGAGTTCTTGCTAGTATATCAAAAATATGACATATGAAACAAAAGCATAGACGACATCTCAATATAGGCTATTTGGACAAAACATTTATAATAACAATAAAAAAACTAATTACATATAATCTTTTAAATAAGAGAGGACTAGCTACCCGTGCTAATAGCAAGCACGGGCCACATTGCTAGTTATTTGTATTATATAGGGTTAACAGGAGTACTTACTATTAGAATTAGAACCTCGTCAACCTCGGGTAGGCTTGGGTTCATCAGGCCGGGCCGGAAAAAACACAACGGAAAACAAAAAGAAAAGCTGTGGCTTCAGCCTTCAGCCCGTCCGTGGCCCAACGCAAACAAAAAAAAAAGGGTCCATGCTCGCCCGCTCCGACACGACGGGCCTAGGCCGACCTGATGTCCCGACGTAATTAGTTAATTACACTATTTGGTGATCATTGCATTTGACACTAAGATTTGGGATGAAACTCGATCGATTAAAGACGTGATAATCAGGTTGCTCTTGTTAGCATAGAAATGGATGGGCTGCACCTCAAGCCTCCCGACTTTTTTACACGAAAAGAAAAGAAAAAAAATAAAATCTCGCGTCTATAGCTCTTGAATAATATTACGCCACATGTTCACAATTGCTGAATAAACACCCTTTGAAGTATTCGTCGTTAACAATAGAGAAATTGTCCGAATTCTATTTCACTGACATCATAGAATTCGGACAATGTCTCCAGCCAACTCGTCATCGTAATGTGCCGCAGTGTAGTCGCGATCAAGAATATGCATGCACCCAACGGCTCACCTGGTTTGGGCCGGTCGCTGCTTCAAATTAAGGGCACCTTTGGAGGGCTCCGGCTCCACAAAAACAGCTCTCGGTGTAGCTTTTCTTCTATGGTGGAGCTGGAGCCATTTTAAAAAGGTGTTTGTCTCTCAATCTGTCACACCCGGATTTTCACAAAACCCGAATGCGGCCATATGTGTGCCCAGAAAGTCCACATAACACATACAACGAATAAATATGATAAACAGAGTACAAATGCTCAAAATAAAAATAGTTTACATCAGAGTATAACAATAATATTTATTACAACGGAAGTCTATAACTCTCAAGTAAAGCGGAGCCGTAGTCCACAGGGACTCTGACTCGGAGAGCGCAACTCAGAAGTACGGCAGGTCCTCATGGAACTCAGCAGCAGTCTCCTGATCAGCCCAATCTGTTTACCCATCCGGGATTTTTTTGGATATTGACAAGTGTAAGTAAACAAATACTTAGCAAGTATAGCACGGTATGAAGGCTCAAAATAGGCTAGACACGGCTTAACTGCTTTAGTATTTTTAGTTGGTTCATTTTAACATTTAACAACTTACTGCAAGTGAATGAAACCCGGTTGTAACCCAATTAATAAGTATAAGTGACAATAATCATAAAAGAAACATCATCTCCTAATAAAAAAGGATCCAGACCACTCGTGACCCTGAGCAAGGCTATCATGATAGATTATACACTCTGCAGAGGTTTCGCCCTTTACCCACCAGTCGCGTAAAAGCTCAAAGGAACTTTGCACCCAAGCTATGAGGTTTTTCACAAGACACCCTAACAAGATAGTAGCCGCTAGTTTAGCAAGGCGGTGAGACCATAGGCACCGAGATCGACGTACGCCTACGGAGTCACACCTAGGGGGGGTCGATGGCGTCCAGAGCGCGGGCATCGCACCCATCCATGCGCAACGTGTGGAGTTCCCCATCGCAGTGACTCCCAACACGGGACTGGGTCTAAGGAGACCTAGCCGACGGATCGCCCGTCCTCGGTGGAATCCGGAAGCACCCTTTCACCTTGTGTCCACTAACGCCGTTGGACCCAATGGTAGCCACTGGCAAGCTAGAGCCGTACAAGTTACTTGACCAAGTCCAGAGCCATAATAGTCCTAGCGGTGGCGACAGCCTCCTGGGTTGCCGCTTTAAGAACCGGACCTTACGGAGAGACACTAGAGCAAAGCACACAGCACATGCTCTAGGTCCCTAAACCAAGTTGCTAAAAGCAAGTTTTATCATTAATGTTGAAGTGAACCATTAAGTCAAAATTTACGGTTAAATAATGGTGACAGTAGCTGCGCATAGAAAAAAGCTACCCATATGCATAAACCCAAGGTTATCAAAGGAACAGGATATACGAAACTAGGTACAACCTTAATGGGACAGTAAATTAGACCCATGCATATGAAAGTAAATGAATGTACAAGGTGTGTTTGGGTAGCAAGGATTGTCCGTGCTATAACTTGCCTTCCTCGAAGTGCTGCTACTGCTGCTGCAAGTCCTACTCCGGAAAGTCCTCACCGAGCTCGAACTCCAAAGCTAACGGCTCACCGACTGGACACGAAGCACCAAACAAGCCAGCACGCAAACCAATACATGCAAACAAATAATAATCTATTAGAACAGTACACAAAACAGTAGAAACAGTACATAAAAAGGTTTTAGAAATATTCTACGGTTCACTACGAACACATGAGCGCGAAAGTCACACTAATCAGAGATAAAATGAAAAAGATATGGGTTTTATAAGTTCTAGGGACCTGCTGGCAATTTTTAAAAGTTTCCAGGGGCTTAATTGAAAGAAAATAGGGACCTAAATATAATTTTGTATAAAAACCCGAGGGCTAACGCGTAAAAACGACTCCCTAGGACGGCGGGTTCTATTTTCTAAAAACTCAGGGGGGGTTTCAAATCAGGACCTATCTGGAATTATTTTTGAACTAAACAGGACCGCGGGTTGATTACTAAAAAGTCGAGGGGCTCTTTAGCAAAAAGGGATCGGCTGACCGTTACTTCGGGGTTTGACTCGGCAGGGGGGTTGTTGCGGGCCGTTGGATCAGATCTGGACGGCCCAGATCTGTTCGGGCGGAAGGCGGGCGGCGGGGACAGAGCGGGTGGCGGCGCTACTGTCGCGCGCGGCGGCGCATCACCGGCGCTAGCCCGAGCTCGAGCTAGAGTGCTCGGCTTTCGACGTGGCTTGGCCCTACGGGATCAGCGTAGAATGGCGAGCACAGAGGTGGTGACCAAGTCGAGGGAGGAGCGGTGGGAGAGGCTGCCGACGGCGAGCAGGGGCTGGCGGACTCCGGCGAGTTCATACGCGCGCTGGGGGGCCTAACATGGAGCGAGAAGAAGCTCGGGAGGGTCCTCACCGCCGCGTGGAGCTCCTGGGCAGCTTGATTTGGCCGGAGCGGGGTCGTGGCGGCCGGTCGACGTCGGCCGGAGCTCGGGCGGATATCGGCGGCGCGGAGAGCTCAGGGATGGCGCTGCTGTGGGCTTGGTGCTGGGGTGGGGGAGTTGGTGAGGCTCTGGGGGTGCTTGGTGTGGCTTTTATAGGCCGGGGAGGAGCCACAATTGGCAGGTGAGCCGGGGATTGGGCGGCGGCGGGATCGGCGGTGAGCTTCCCTTCGGGGGAGCACTTTCCTTGCGTGGAGGGGCTCCAAAATGGAAGGAGATGGCGGGGTAGGCGCGGGGAAGGTGCCAGGGTGGGCCACGGGCGCGGGGAGAGGCAAGTCGGCCGGCGAACGGGGCGCAATTCGGCCGGGCGGTTCGGCGGGAATCGCGCCGAGGGGGAAAGGGGCTTGGGCGCGCGGAAGGAGAGGGAGCTGGGCTGACCTGGGAGGAGAGTAGAGGGGGCTAAAGCGAACCGAGGGAGAAGTCTAGGGAGCAAAAATGTTTCTACAACTTATATTTGATTTTAATATTCATAAATAATTCATTTAACCTATATTAAATGTGAACGATTAAAATAAAATCCAATTAATTACTAAAAATTTTAAATGGTCCATTTTTGGGTGTTACAAACCTACCCCCCTTAAGATGAATCTCGTCCTCGAGATTCGGAGGTGGAAGTGAAGAGATGTGGATATTCGGTCTTGAGATCCTCTTCTCTCTCCCAAGCTGCTTCGTCCTCTGAGTGTCGGTTCCATTGCACCTTGCACATACGGATGACCTTGTTCCTGGTTACTCTCTCCGACCTTTCCAAAATCTTGACACGGTACTCCTCGTAGGTGAGATCTTCGTGTACATCCAGCTCATCTATCGGGATCTGCTCCTCTGGTACCCGCAAGCACTTCTTCAACTGAGATACGTGGAACACATCGTGCACTCCGGCTAGTCTCTCAGGTAGCTCTAGCCGGTAAGCCACTTCACCCATTCGTTCTACCACTTTGAATGGCCCGATGTACCGAGGTGCTAGTTTGCCTTTGACATTGAACCTTTTAACGCCTCGCATTGGTGACACCTTGAGATACACAAAGTCGTCGACTTCGAAGGGGAGATCCCTCCTCCTGACATCGGCATAGCTTTTCTGCCGTGACTGTGCCACTTTCAGGTTCTGCCGAATTACTTGTACTTGTCGCTCTGCTTCTCTAAGTATCTCTGGACCGAAAACTTGACTTTCTCCCGTCTGATTCCAGAATAGTGGAGTCCTACACTTCCTGCCATACAAAGCCTCGAATGGTGCCATCTGCAGACTCTTCTGGTAGCTGATGTTGTACAAGAATTCCGCATAGGGTAAACTTTTGTCCCAACTGACACCGTACTGCAGAGCACATGCTCTCAACATATCTTCTAGGATCTGATTGGTTCGTTCCGTCTGTCCATCCATCTGTGGGTGATAAGCCGAGCTGAAATGCAACTTGGTATCCATGGACTCATATAGCTTCTGCCAGAAGTGTGACGTGAACTGAGTACCTCGGTCAGATACAATCCATTTTGGCACTCCATGCAGGCACACAATCCTTTCCATATATAGCTCTGCTAATCTGGCTCCTGTGTAACTGGAAGAAAGTGTGCCACTTTGGTCAAGCGGTCCACAATCACCCAAATGGAGTCAAATCCTCATTGTGTGCGGGGTCAAATCCTCGTTATGAAGTCCATGCCAACTTCTTCCCATTTCCATTCCTGTATCTTCAAGGGCTGGAGTAATCCGGCTGGCCTCTGATGTTCAGCCTTAACTCTCTGACAAGTGTCACACAATGCCACATGCGTCGCCACATTACGCTTCAATCCGTACCACCAAAATCTTTCCTTGATATCTTGGTACATCTTGGTGCTTCCTGGGTGAATCGAGTATGCCGAATCATGCACTTCTCTTAGGATCGTATCCTTGATCTGCGCTATATCGGGCACACATATCATCTTCCCGTGCCACAAGGTTCCCTGTTCATCAACTTGGAATCCAGGTGCCTTTCCTAGGGCAACATTCTCCACAATTTCCTTGAACTTTTCATCACCAAGCTGTCCTTTCCGGATCTCCTGTTCAAGAGTCGGTTCTACCGTCATTTCTGTGATGCTGGTCACGAACCCCAGACTCATCTTCTCAAATTCCCGGCTGAGTTCTTCTGGCAGACAATGACCGGTGATCTTGTTCACATAGCTTCTCCTGCTCAGGGCATCTACCACCAAGTTAGCCTTGCCGGGGTGGTAATGGATCTCCAGATCATAGTCCTTGATCAACTCCAACCATCGGCGTTGCCTCATATTCAGCTCTGACTGAGTAAAGACATACTTCAGGCTCCTATGATCAGTGTAGATGTCACACTTGTGCCCAATCAGGTAATGCCTCCAAATCTTCAAAGCATGCACCACAACTGTCAACTCCAAATCATGTGTCGGATAGTTCTGCTCATGCTTCCGCAACTGTCTTGATGCATATGCCACTACTCTCCCTTCCTGCATAAGTACACACCCCAGTCCTAGACGGGATGCATGGAGAAGCTCTTGGCTATGTCAGGCAATATCAGCACGGGTGCGGTTGTCAGCCTCGTTTTCAACTCTTCGAAGCTGGTCTGGCACTCCTCTGTCTAGATGAGCTTGGCATTTTTCTCCAATAATGCCGTCATGGGTTTAGCAATCCTGGAAAATCCTTTCCTTCAATGAAACGCCGATAGTACCCGGCCATTCCAAGGAAACTCCTGATCTCGCTGACATCTCGAGGCGGGTTCCAGCTCAACACATCATTAACCTTCTTTGGATCAACTGCTACTCCTCCGTTGGACAGCACGTGTTCCAAGAATGCCACTTCCTTCAACCAGAACTCACACTTGCTCAACTTGGCATATAGCCGACGTTCCCGGAGTCTTTGCATCACCATCCTCAAATGCTCTTCATGTTCCCCTTCATTCTTGGAGAAGACCAGAATGTCATCAATGAACACCACCACAAACTTGTCCAGGTAGTCCATGAAGACACTATTCATCAAGTACATGAAGTATGCAGGAGCATTGGTTAGTCCAAAGGACATAACTGTGAACTCATATAGCCCATACCGAGTAGTGAAAGCCATCTTGGGTATGTCGGATAGTCAGATCCTCATCTGGTGGTAGCCTGATCGAAGATCTATCTTGGAGAACACACAAGCTCCCTTCAATTGATCGAACAGATCATCTGTAGCTCCACAATGACGCCCCCAAGAGGGAAAATGTCACTTCATTGAGTGCTCGATAGTCCACGCACATCCTTTGCGTACCATCCTTCTTGTCCACGAACAACACTGGTGCTCCCCATGGTGAAGAACTAGGACGAATATACCCTTTTTCTAGCAAAGAGCTTAATTCTTCCTTAAGTTTCTCCAGTTCTTTCACTCCCATCCTATATGGCCTTTTATCTATAAGTGCAGTGCTAGGTTTTAGTTCAATAACGAATTCAACTTCGCGTTCCGGGGGCATACCTGGCAATTCATCTGGGAACACATCCGGAAACTCGCACACCACTCGGATGTCCTCGGGGGCTGCTCCATCAGCTTGATTGACTTGACATTGCTTAGTGGGCTTGGCTGCCTGGTACTCCACTTTTTCTCCAGTCGTGGCTGTCAGTTGTATCATCCTTTCAGCGCACTTGATCACCCCGCTGTAGTAGGCTAGCCAGCTCATTCCCGAGATCAAGTCAAACCCAACATAGTTCAGGACTATTGGTTATACTTTGAAGTCTACCCCCTTATCGAGATGAGGGTTCGGGTGCAACATAGAGTGGCCCGTTGCTCCCCCCTAGTCGGGTGAACTAACTACCATGGGGTTTCCCATAGGTTGCAAGATCCTCATGTTCTTTTTCATGAATGCAGCAGAGATGAAAGCATGCGAAGCTCCAGAATCGAATAAAACAGTTGCAGGGGTCGAGTTGACGAGGAACATACCCACAACCACGTCGGTAGCTCCCTCTGTGGTCTCAACACCCATGTGGTTGACTTTCCCCCTGACGGGGTTCTGAGGACCTCTGCCTGCTTGTGCCTGTGGCTGGTTCCCATTCTGCCCAACTTTCTGGGGGTTGTTCTGTCCTGCGGCGTTCTGAGCCTTCTTGGGGCAGACATTGGCGTAGTGACCCTGCTCACCATAGTGGTAGCACGCCCTTGGGCCCACTGGTACATTGTTGGTGTTGTTGGGGCGCTGGACAGGCCCTTGCTGCACCTGGTTACGCCGAGTTGGGGCATTCTGCAGCTAGAAGCGCTGTTGCTGCGGTGCTTGAGGGTACTGGGGGCGCTGCTGGTTCTGACCGCGGTTGATCGAGCCGGGCTGGCTCTGGAAGCGTTGATGGCTCACCATCTGTTGGCCTTGGGGAGCAGTGAAGCGAGGGCGGTTGTTGCTTCCAGACTACTGGCCCTGGAACTTCCGCTTCTTCTCCTCCATTTCATGGCGCTTGTGCTCTAGCATCAGGGCGCCGTCCACCAGTTCCTGAAAGTTGGGGAACTTGACGCACATCAACTGGTACTACAGGGCATCCTGCAAGCCATCGCGGAAACGGGACTACTTCTTCCTGTCTGTGTCCACGTCCTCTGGAGCATAGCAGGCAAGCTCAATGAACTTGTCACGGTAAGCTGTGACGCTCATCCATTCCTGCTTCAGCGATCGGAACTCCTTCTTCTTCAAAGTCATCAGGGCTTCAGGCACATGGTGTGAGCGGAAGCTGTCATGGAACTCTTGCCATGTGATTTGAGTACGATCAGGGTGAGCATACTGGTACGAGTCCCACCAGTCCAAGGCTGGTCCTTGAAGCTGTCCTCCTGCGTACAACACCTTCTCCCGGTCGTTGCACTGAGCGATGTCGAGTTGTTGCTCCACTGCCTTGAGCCAATCCACTGCATGCAAGGGATAAATTGCTTTGTTGAAGGTGGGCGGGCGTCCCTTCAGAAATTCGCCCCTCCTGTCACGGGGCGGCATGTTGTGCTGCGGCGGATTCTGCTGGTTCTGCTGCATCATGGCCAATTTCTGAGCCATCTGTTGCATCAGCTGGGTCTGTGTGAGCACCATCTGCTCAATGGTGGGAGGTGGTGGTGGCAGTCCGCTGGCACCGGGGTTGCTCCTTGTGTTCACCATCTATTATCAACAAGAGATCCCCATGAATTTTAAGACCAAGTAACTTAGGAACAGAAGTACTTGAGAACATTGAACTGGTTATGATAGAGCATAAGATAGATAAAGAGCAAGTGAAACAAATAACCCCTTCTATGTATTCATTAATATGCTTATGCCTTAATCCAAAATCTAGATGGTAGTAGACTTGCGTCCACGCCCATCACAATCATTACAAAAATCCAACTCATACATAAGCATAATGATAATCAAACCAAACATCGAAAGACAAGGTTCATACTGACTCGACTCACTGGTTTTTGACTTGACTGGAAAGAAAAGTGATGACTAATCGATCTTATTACAGACTCATGGTAAACTCCTAAGGACCCTCCTGGATGGTGGTGCTGGCGGCGGCAGATCCGAAGCGGTGCCTCTTGCGAGGCGGTGACTCTGCACGGTAGTCGGGGCTGCGTGGCGGTGGTGCTCCCATCATCTGGTCCAGCTGCTCGATCTCCTGCCGAGTCCCTCTCAGCTGCTCCCTCAGAGCGGCGATCTCATCAGTAGCTGCCTCCAGGTCAGTGTTGATGGTGGCCACCAGTGCCACAATAGCAGCGAGCCGGGGATCGTCGATGTCTCCAATGGGGGTGATGGTGCAAGCTGTCTCCCCACTCCTCCTACGGGGGTACCACCTATCTGGCTCGTCCTGGATCTCTGCCCAGAACCTGTCCCTGTAGTAGTAGAGGGCACGACGAGCAACATCTGCTATCCCTGCCTCCTGGGTGGATCTCTCACTGGAGGCGTAGTGGATCAACCTTGTCCTGGCAGCTCTGGCTTCGTGGTCAGCTGTACGGATGCTCAGGGAGGTGCTCCAGAAGGTGGGGAAGCGGGGGTGCGTCCACCTCTCACTGTGGTACTCCATGCCCACGTTGCCTGTGCCGTAGTGGTAGCGGAGTATTTGCCTCAGGCGCCAGTGATAGAAGTTGTCTCCAGCGTCTCTGACAAAGTCCTCCACGGTCCACCTCTCTGCTGGTGTAGGTGGATGGGGTGCTGGGGGCTCCTCAGGGTCATCACCCTCGCCATTTGACGGATCATCACCACCGTCTTCATCATCATCATCACCATCGTTGTCATCACCATCTGAGTCTCCGGCAGCATTCCCACCACCTGGCTGAACTGGCTCGGGCTGCTCCTTTGGCTCTTCAGTGGGTTCCATCTCCTCGTCCTCGGGCTCTCCCTGCTGCTACTCTGCCTCTTCTTCTTCCTGCCTCAGGCGCTCCTCCTCTTGCATCTCTTCCCACTCCTGGAAAGCATCCTGGTAGGGGGCGCCAAAGTCCATCTCCGGAACACGGGGCGGAAGGTAGCCACAGGTGGACTTGTGGGCGGTCAGCTTCGTGCGAGCCATCTACTGCAGAGAGAGACAAAGAAAAATTTTAGAAAATTTTTTGCAAAGGACTGGGGTAGAGGAGACACTGAACACTATTTTGCAAAACTCAACACTTTTATAAGTAAAATAGTGAAGACTGAACTTGGCTAAGACCGACCGTTCTATCTAGGCCGCGATCCTACAGTCAGCACAGCTCTGATACCAATCTGTCACACCCGGATTTTCACAAAACCTGAATGTGGCCATATGTGTGCCCAGGAAGTCCACAGAACACATACAGTGAACAAATATGATAAACAGAGTACAAATGCTCGAAATAAAAATAGTTTACATCAGAGTATAACAATAATATTTATTACAGCGGAAGTCTATAACTCTCAATTAAAGCGGAGCCACAGTCCACAGGGACTCTGACTGGGAGAGCGCAACTCAGAAGTACGGCAAGTCCTCAGGGAACTCAGCAGCAGTCTCCTGATCAGCCCAATCTGTTTACCCATCCGGGATTTTGTTGGATATTGACAAGTGTAAGTAAATAAATACTTAGCTAGTATAGCACGGTATGAAGGCTCAAAATAGGCTAGACACGGCTTAACTGCTTTAGCATTTTTAGTTGGTTCATTTTAACATTTAACAACTTACTATAAGTGAATGAAACCCGGTTGTAACCCAATTAATAAGTATAAGTGACAATAATCATAACTAAACATCATCTTCTAATCAAAAAGGATCCAGGCCGCTCGTGACCTTGAGCAAGGCTATCATGATAGATTTTACACTCTGCAGAGGTTTCGCCCTTTACCCACCAGTCGCGTAAAAGTTCAAAGGAACTTTGCACCCAACCACGCACATCAACACTTCCAAGGTGTGACGACATAGGGACGCTACGAGGTTTTTCACAAGACACCCTAACAAGACATTAGCCTCTAGTTTAACAAGGCGGTGAGACCATAGGCACCGAGATCGACGTACGCCTACGGAGTCACACCATAGGGGGGGTCGATGGCGTCCAGAGCGCTGGCATCGCACCCATCCATGCGCAACGTGTGGAGTTCCCCATCGCAGGGACTCCCAACACAGGACTGGGTCTAACGAGACCTAGCCGACGGATCGCCCGTCCTCGGTGGAATCCGGAAGCATCCTTTCACCTTGTGTCCACTAACGTCGTTGGCCCCAATGGTAGCCACTGGCAAGCTAGAGCCGTACAAGTTACTTGACCAAGACCAGAGCCATAATAGTTCTAGCGGTGGCGACAGGCTCCTGGGTTGCCGCTTTAAGAACCGGACCTTACGGAGAGACACTAGAGCAAAGCACACAGCACATGCTCTAGCTCCCTAAACCAAGTTGCTAAAAAGCAAGTTTTATCATTAATGTTGAAGTGAACCATTAAGTCAAAATTTACGGTTAAATAATGGTGACAGTAGCTGCGCATAGCAAAAAGCTACCCATACACATAAACCCAAGGTTATCAAAGGAACATGATATACGAAACTAGGTACAACCTTAATGGGACAGTAAATTAGACACATGCATATGAAAGTAAATGAATGTACAAGGTTTGTTTGATGAAAGTAAAGAATATAAAGAGTGTGTTTAGGTAGCAAGGATTGTCCGTGCTATAACTTGCCTTCCTCGAAGTGCTGCTGCTGCTGCTGCTGCGAGTCCTGCTCCAGAAAGTCCTCACCGAGCTCGAACTCCAAAGCTAACGGCTCACCGACTGGACATGAAGCACCAAACAAGCTAGCACGCAAACCAATACATGCAAACAAATAATAATATATTAGAAAGTACACCAAAAAGTAGAAACAGTACATAAAAAGGTATTAGAAATATTCTACGGTTCACTACGAACACATGAGCGCGAAAATCACACTAATCGGAGCTAAAACGAAAAAGATATGGGTTTTATAAGTTCTAGGGACCTGCTGGCAATTTTTAAAAGTTTCCAGGGCTTAATTGAAAGAAAACAGGGACCTAAACATAATTTTGTATAAAAAACCGAGGGCTAACGCGTAAAAACGACTCCCTAGGACGGCGGGTTCTATTTTCTAAAAACTCAGGGGGGTTTTCATAAAAATTAGGTCCTATCTGGAATTATTTTTGAACTGAACAGGGCCGCGGGTTGATTACTAAAAAGTCGAGGGGCTCTTTAGCAAAAAGGGCTCGGCTGACCGTTACTTCGGGGTTTGACTCGGCAGGGGGGTTGTTGCGGGCTGTTGGATCAGATCTGGACGGCCCAGATCTGTTCGGACGGAAGGCGGGCGGCGGGGACAGAGCGGGCGGCGGCGCTACTGTCGCGCACGGCGGCGCATCGCCGGCGCTAGCCCGAGCTCGAGCTAGAGTGCTCGGCTTTCGACGTGGCTTGGCCCTACGGGATCAGCGTAGAATGGCGAGCACAAAGGTGGTGACAGGGAGAGGCTGCCGATGGCGAGCAGGGGCTGGCGGACTCCGGCGAGTTCATACGCGCGCTGGGGGCCTAACAGGGAGCGAGAAGAAGCTCGGGAGGGTCCTCACCGCCGCGTGGAGCTCCTGGGCAGCTTGATTTGGCCGGAGCGGGGTCGTGGCGGCTGGTCGACGTCGGCCGGAGCTCGGGCGGAGATCGGCGGCGCGGAGAGCTCAGGGATGGCGCTGCTGTGGGCTTGGTGCTCGGTGGGGGAGTTGGTGAGGCTCTGGGGGTGCTCGGGGTGGCTTTTATAGGCCGGGGAGGAGCCACAATTGGTAGGTGAGCCGGGGATTGGGCGGCGGCGGGATCGGCGGCGAGCTTCCCTTCGGGGGAGCACTTTCCTTGCGTGGAGGGGCTCCAAAATGGAAGGAGATGGCGGGGTAGGCGCGGGGAAGGTGCCAGGGTGGGCCACGGGCGCGGGGAGAGGCAAGTCGGCCGGTGAGCGGGGCGCAATTCGGCCGGGCGGTTCGGCGGGAATCGCACCGAGGGGGAAAGGGGCTTGGGCACGGGGAAGGAGAGGGAGCTGACGGGTGGGGACGGGCGGCCAGTGAAAGGGAGAGAGGGAAGGGGCTGGGCGCTGGCTGGGCCGGCTGGGGAGCTGGGCCGCGGGCAGGGGAAAAGGAGGGGGAGGGGGCTGGTCCGCGCGGGACCTGTAGGCCGAGCGGGAGGGGAGCTGGGCTGACCTGGGAGGAGAGTAGAGGGGGCTAAAGCGAACCGAGGGAGAAGTCCAGGGAGCAAAAACGAACTCGGCTGAAAGGAACTTTTCTTGGGCTCAAACAAATGTAAATTAAATTCGAATTTAAACAGAATTTAAATTCTAACTTAATTTGTCAACAACCAAAACACAGTGCAGCGACATGAATGCAACAAAAATGTTTGTACAACTTATATTTGATTTTAATATTCATAAATAATTTATTTAACCTATATTAAATGTGAACGATTAAAATAAAAGTCAATTAATTACTAAAAATTTTAAATGGGCCATTTTTGGGTGTTACACAATCACACACATCCAGCAGTACTAGTGTACTGATCGGTAATGTGAAATTCTGCAATACGAATTCCAGATTACTAGCGTACTGATCAGTACACACATCCAGCGGTTCACATAACAGCCGAACATGAATGCTAATTCACAGGCCAAAAGTTTTACGAATTCCAGATTACTGGCGTACTAATCAGTACACACATCCAGCAGTTCACATAACAGCCGAACACGAATGCTAATTCACATGCCAAAAGTTTTTCAAGATAATTCAGAGGACTTATGACGATGACAAGAAATGCTTCGCCGCTACTACACCACCATCTATCTCGCTTGAATCTTCGGACTTCTTGGACACTCAAACCTGCAAAATTAACCAAAATAGTAATTAGGGGGCTTGCATCAAGAACAAGCTTAATAGACTGAAGCAAACGCTAATCAAGCACACACAGGTTAGTCACGTTCCCTCATTCCATCCATGAGGTAACCGTCAGAAGATTCACTTGTATTTTTATTTGCTGTAACAGGAATCCTGGTAAGCTTCGGTAGAACAATAGAGCAATTTGCCAGATTGGAAACATATGTTCTGATCAGTACACACATCCTGGAAGGCTTCGGTAGAACAAGTGAACAAGGTATGGCAGATGCACCTACGGATGGGAGCACACTGCAAAAGTGCTTATCATGCCCTGGACCGAATTGGGAATAGGCAGCAAGGGTTGGATTATATAGCAGGGTGTTAGTTGTTGTTAATCAGTGGACAGACAAAAAGGTACTAACGAGGTTGCAAATTAAGCATGCTGCTCTACAAAAAGTGTAATCAAACAAGTGACTCAAATTAACCAAAGAAAGGCTTCCTAGACAAGATTAAAAATATATGACTCGTCTGCAGCAGAAATTAAAGTGCTATACACTTGGCAGGCTTCTATACACAAATGCTATAATAAAGTGACAGAATATTCAAGCAGACAAAAATCTGAGCTATAATTTGAGGACAAAAATCTGGCTCATAGCAGCCCAGAGATACAAAATAGCTAATCTAGTATTATCAGTTGCCCAAATCCAACACAAAATAGGACTTAAACCTAACATTCAATATACGTAATTTAAGAAGACACACTGACATGATTTTTGAAAAATTAGTGAAAGGCTAGTTCAGTTAACAGAGCCATGGACGTCCTCACAGGATGGGAGCAGGCTAGATTACAGAAGGAATAATCTTGACCTGACACAAAAGCTCCAAATTCCATAATAGATAAACCGATGACAGAAGAAAGGGGGAAAATAGTAAAGATTGATCTCAAGAAATAGGGGTATCAGGTTTCTAAGTCTGGAATTAATCGATTAATTAACTGAGAAACTAATTCAAAAAGAAATAAATACAGGAGAAACTAAGGCATAATATGTTAGGTCTTTTACGGTACCTTATACCACTAATTTAAATGACTAGTATATAAACATCCGACGGTTGAGAATAATTGTATACTAGTCTAACGTTGATTAGTGGTATAGGTAGTATATAGTGGGTAGTATATTAGTATAAGGGCATTATTGGAAAAAAATTAAATGGCATCACTGTAATTTAGATATATTTTAATTTTTTCATTCGATCATATGTCTTGGGCCGACAGTTGAGGCACGCCAATGGGATGGGTCTCGGGTCGGTGATGCACGCCGCCGTTAAGAACGAGAAGAAGTATGCTTAGTTAATATATTTATATCCAAATTACTATATTACTCATTCTCTATACCATATACCACTGGTCAGTGGTATAAGTTATCGTAAAAGAGCTCTCTAATATGTTGCTTAAGCTAACCAGAATCAGTTTGTTTACGGCATAATATCATCAACAACACAGCAATGCAGCACAGCAAAAATCTCAAAAAAAAGGATCACCCAAAGCATAACTATCATCAACAGCACAGCAATGCAGGAAAACACCAAACCATCTTGGTTGCTCCTTACAGTGAAGTAGAGCGAGCAGGCAGCAGCAGTGATGCAGCATCGGGCGTTACATAGTTCGATCTCACGATCAAGCATCATCTCATCATGATACAAACATAAGCAGAATCCGAACCAAAACGCGGTAAAATGATGGTGCTAAGCTAGTGCAAGGAAGGCATGGACTCATGGAGTTCAAGCCGGCGGGCTGAGCGAGCTCACTATTGCGAATTCCTGACACCGATCCCACATTCCCCCTGCAGGCCTTCACTTGGGTCCCTTCTTCCACAGGTCGCCGAGCATCCGGATGCCGGCGCCCTTCTGCTTGCGGCCGAACCCCTCGTTGTCACCGTCGACAGGCATCGTGGCCGGGGAGCCCCACCTGTTGCCGTTGCCGGCCAGGCCGGTGAGGTGGTTGTCCCCGCCGAGCACCGCGGCCGCCGCCTCGGCGGCCTTGCGCCATTGCTCGGTCTGCACTCGCAGGCGCCGCATCTCGCCGTCCAGCGCCTCCCGCGCGGCCTCCGACGCCTTCAGCTGCTCGCCCAACCGGGCCTCCCGCGCTGCGCCCTCCTTCAGGTCGCGCTCGGCCTGGGATCGGCCTTTGGCTCGCCGGAACCGCCGGGGGTTCCATCGCCGTGACCATCAGGAGGCGCCCCCCGCCGGCGGCGCGTTTTTTGGCAGGCGAGGGAGAGAGACGGGTGGCAATTTGGGCGTGAAATCGGCGAACTTCGGGGGCATTTTGGTAATCAACAACCGGGGGCGCAGGGAGGAGCCGGGAGAGCATTTTTTTCGCTCCGTTGGGCTAGTGCAAAATCGGGAATGGCTCCTCGTGCGCTCCTTGGCCGGAGCCTTTTTTGAGGCAGCGTTTGGTATACGGAGCTGGTGGAGCGGGTTACGGAGCTGGTAGAAGAGCCCTACAAAGAAGGCCTAAATCCGGGCGATATCCACCTTGATCGAGTCCCACAACACGGCACAGCCCTCAACGTACTCTAACCCCGAGCCCTCACCAGGAGTCCGGGCACGTATACTATACACACTAGAGAACACTGAGGAGGAGGAAGAAGTTGCGAAGGATTCGCCCGAAAGAAGGCGAGCCGTACGGTTGGTAGAGGAAATAAAGAATTAAAGGGGAGGTTCCCGCGACTCGCATTTCTTACACAGACATGTGTTAGCATTTGCAAATTGCAGGTATGGGCCGTGATGCATTTCCTCGGGTATAGCACCATTACTTGCCAACGATCCGTTGTTTGAGCGGTACCGTCAACGATATGGCCGGGTACACACTTCAGTAAGATACGCTGCACCGCAGCACGGGCATATCATTCGTTGCTTTCTATTGCCTGCACTGCAAACGAGCTTCACTTGCCTGCATTTAATATATATAGATAGAGTGGAGTAGTCAACTTGTTCCACGATCTGATCAAACGAGCTTCACTTTCTATCAATAAGCACGCGCATGGATGGGCAGCGCTGTGCAGCAGCACGACGCAGCCGCTGAAATCGTGGAAGCATCACACAAGCCATCTGCATGACTGGGAGACCGGGGCAGCTCCACCAGGCCGGGGCAGCAGGGTGGCCTTGCACGTGAGACCGGCGAGTGGGCTCAAAGCTGATGCAATATTACATGCATCCATCTCGATTGCATGAGAGGAGACTAGGATAAGGACACATTTTTATATCTGATACATCCAACAAAATGCTCTTCTTCGCGAGTTTATACAAATCCACTAGCGCAGAGAGCTCATGCGAGCAATCAAACACATCCTTAGGATATTTTTGTTTGTCTGGATGAAGATGTCCTGCACCAGCCCATGTGTATACATCGCAGGAAGAAGCATGATTGGTAGCCTAGATGTATTGTGCTATCCTAGCTCAGCGGGTGGTAAGATTTTGCACCGACCCCACGGATGCAACCCACTCAGCATGGACCCATATGAAAGTCTCAGTTAAATATTCTCCGCATAAATTCACAACCAAACAACTTTCATAGAGCTATTGTATCTACACATGCAACAAACCAAACATTTTTTTAAAGTCTTGCATTCACCCAGCATGCTTCACTCATCCACAGGATATACGATGGAGTTCTCCAAAATCTCATTCGTGCAAATTAAACATAAACTTAGTTGTTTGACTAACTACACGGTTGTTTAGTCCGTGTTTAAATGGTTTACACACCGTGTGTAGGTAGCCGTTTCTGTTATTGTCCATTTAGCTCGTTTATTAGGCTATTCCCAGTGGGGATTTTATTTTTGTGTTTCCAAGAATGCCACATAAGCAAGTAGACAATTAATTCATAGATGAAATAGTTCATACAATGCATTGTTTCATTTTGATATTTCATAGACAATGCATGCAAGACACAAACTAAACTTGTCTCGATAAGTAATTGGTTGTTCTATGATTCAGTGCTTGGATTGCGATTTCAGGTCGGCTGTGGTACAGAAGCAGAAATGTCGCGTTGAAAAAGAAAAGGTATCTACCCGTACGTATTAACGGCATGAATTGGGCCCAGTCCATGAAGGCCATCCGGCCCACGCCGATGCGGGCCCACTGATACCCAACGCCGCAATCACTCAAGTCAATCAGCGACGTTGGTTGGCAGCCGTCGGCACGAGCCGCATGCATTCATCAAATATCCCCAGTCTGAACAATCTTCACCTCCTCGTCGGCGCTTCCTGCTTGGCGGGAGTGGCTGCAGGGACAAATGAGCGGGCTGCTGCTGCATTGGTACCCTATGGATATCACCCAGATACTCTTGCATTGATGCTCGAATCTCTTTGGCCGCACCCCCAGCAATCCTCTCATTAGATGCAATCATGTGCCCGTAGGACCGAGCCCAGTATTATGATGAAACCAATTTTCTTTCCATCTAAATTTTCTAAAGGCTACTGAAGATCTTACGTGTAGCAATGATATCCCGGAATTGGCACATGAGGTAATTGAAGAGCCGCAATCATTCCTCAATTTCAACATGAAAATCTTAAAAAAATATCACCCAAAGCATAACTATCGTCAACAGCACAGCAATGCAGGAAAACACCAAACCATCTTGGTTGCTCCTTACAGTGAAGTAGAGCGAGCAGGCAGCAGCAGTGATGCAGCATCGGGCGTTACATAGTTCGATCTCACGATCAAGCATCATCTCATCATGATACAAACATAAGCAGAATCCGAACCAAAACGCGGTAAAATGATGGTGCTAAGCTAGTGCAAGGAAGGCATGGACTCATGGAGTTCAAGCCGGCGGGCTGAGCGAGCTCACTATTGCGAATTCCTGACACCGATCCCACATTCCCCCTGCAGGCCTTCACTTGGGTCCCTTCTTCCACAGGTCGCCGAGCATCCGGATGCCGGCGCCCTTCTGCTTGCGGCCGAACCCCTCGTTGTCACCGTCGACAGGCATCGTGGCCGGGGAGCCCCACCTGTTGCCGTTGCCGGCCAGGCCGGTGAGGTGGTTGTCCCCGCCGAGCACCGCGGCCGCCGCCTCGGCGGCCTTGCGCCATTGCTCGGTCTGCACTCGCAGGCGCCGCATCTCGCCGTCCAGCGCCTCCCGCGCGGCCTCCGACGCCTTCAGCTGCTCGCCCAACCGGGCCTCCCGCGCTGCGCCCTCCTTCAGGTCGCGCTCGGCCTGGGATCGGCCTTTGGCTCGCCGGAACCGCCGGGGGTTCCATCGCCGTGACCATCAGGAGGCGCCCCCCGCCGGCGGCGCGTTTTTTGGCAGGCGAGGGAGAGAGACGGGTGGCAATTTGGGCGTGAAATCGGCGAACTTCGGGGGCATTTTGGTAATCAACAACCGGGGGCGCAGGGAGGAGCCGGGAGAGCATTTTTTTCGCTCCGTTGGGCTAGTGCAAAATCGGGAATGGCTCCTCGTGCGCTCCTTGGCCGGAGCCTTTTTTGAGGCAGCGTTTGGTATACGGAGCTGGTGGAGCGGGTTACGGAGCTGGTAGAAGAGCCCTACAAAGAAGGCCTAAATCCGGGCGATATCCACCTTGATCGAGTCCCACAACACGGCACAGCCCTCAACGTACTCTAACCCCGAGCCCTCACCAGGAGTCCGGGCACGTATACTATACACACTAGAGAACACTGAGGAGGAGGAAGAAGTTGCGAAGGATTCGCCCGAAAGAAGGCGAGCCGTACGGTTGGTAGAGGAAATAAAGAATTAAAGGGGAGGTTCCCGCGACTCGCATTTCTTACACAGACATGTGTTAGCATTTGCAAATTGCAGGTATGGGCCGTGATGCATTTCCTCGGGTATAGCACCATTACTTGCCAACGATCCGTTGTTTGAGCGGTACCGTCAACGATATGGCCGGGTACACACTTCAGTAAGATACGCTGCACCGCAGCACGGGCATATCATTCGTTGCTTTCTATTGCCTGCACTGCAAACGAGCTTCACTTGCCTGCATTTAATATATATAGATAGAGTGGAGTAGTCAACTTGTTCCACGATCTGATCAAACGAGCTTCACTTTCTATCAATAAGCACGCGCATGGATGGGCAGCGCTGTGCAGCAGCACGACGCAGCCGCTGAAATCGTGGAAGCATCACACAAGCCATCTGCATGACTGGGAGACCGGGGCAGCTCCACCAGGCCGGGGCAGCAGGGTGGCCTTGCACGTGAGACCGGCGAGTGGGCTCAAAGCTGATGCAATATTACATGCATCCATCTCGATTGCATGAGAGGAGACTAGGATAAGGACACATTTTTATATCTGATACATCCAACAAAATGCTCTTCTTCGCGAGTTTATACAAATCCACTAGCGCAGAGAGCTCATGCGAGCAATCAAACACATCCTTAGGATATTTTTGTTTGTCTGGATGAAGATGTCCTGCACCAGCCCATGTGTATACATCGCAGGAAGAAGCATGATTGGTAGCCTAGATGTATTGTGCTATCCTAGCTCAGCGGGTGGTAAGATTTTGCACCGACCCCACGGATGCAACCCACTCAGCATGGACCCATATGAAAGTCTCAGTTAAATATTCTCCGCATAAATTCACAACCAAACAACTTTCATAGAGCTATTGTATCTACACATGCAACAAACCAAACATTTTTTTAAAGTCTTGCATTCACCCAGCATGCTTCACTCATCCACAGGATATACGATGGAGTTCTCCAAAATCTCATTCGTGCAAATTAAACATAAACTTAGTTGTTTGACTAACTACACGGTTGTTTAGTCCGTGTTTAAATGGTTTACACACCGTGTGTAGGTAGCCGTTTCTGTTATTGTCCATTTAGCTCGTTTATTAGGCTATTCCCAGTGGGGATTTTATTTTTGTGTTTCCAAGAATGCCACATAAGCAAGTAGACAATTAATTCATAGATGAAATAGTTCATACAATGCATTGTTTCATTTTGATATTTCATAGACAATGCATGCAAGACACAAACTTGTTGGAAACAGTGTATACAGAGTTTCATCTAGATGAAACCCATTTCATCTCTCTCCTCATTAACTCTTTGTCACATCATCTAAAATGCTGATTTGACACCCTATTTAATGTGCATGAAACTCTATGAAACCTTGCACTGAGACTGTCCTTAGTAAGATGTTTAGTGTGTCTAATGGGCCGTTTAACCTGGCTATTGAATAAATGATACATGACCGGTTGTTTACCGTTCAATGTTTAGATAACACGATCGAAGCATTTAGTAAGTGACCTTCACCATTTACGTGCAAAGATGAACATAGGTTCTTCGATTGAGAAAATTATTATAGGTGTCGACTTATAACCATATTGATCTTGAATATACATATATATATATATATAGTTTTTTCTATGTGTTTACGCGCAAAGAGGTTTTCTTTGTTTGCATGATCTATATATTCTGGTGTTTACGTTCAAGGGTTTACGTGCAAAGAGTTTTTTAGCTCTATATGGATTTTTTAAAACGCGACCGGAGGAAGAGATGCCTCCACCGTTTTTTCATTAAGAGGAAGCGACTTCGGCTCTCGGCCGCGGAACCACCCCAAAACCTGGCTGCGCCAGCGAGAGGGATTTTTATTGTGCAGTACGCAGGGTTCTGAGCCCTGGATGGATGGCATCTCTACTTGATGCTCTACCACTTAGATACAAGCTCATCTGCCTATATGGATTTTTTGGATGTAACCGTTTTATTTTTGCTCGTTTGATAGGGTTTTATTTATCAAAAAACCAGTGGAGAAGCCGTTCGAGATGCCCTACCAACTCTTAATTTTGCATGACAGGAAGCGGGATCGGAAACAGACACAAGAAAAACAGTATATAGTAGAATAATAATAAAAAAATCCCCGATCTGTGTTACACAGTCCTACTCGATCCAGCGTGTACATGGGCGAGACTCTGACTGTGAGCATATATACCTCGCTATCCGCTATCGATCGATCGAGCAGACGCACGATACCAAGATCGTTTATTGTTATTATCAGAGAGCGGCAACTGCAACACCATTATTTCCAGCACATCGACCACGATGCACGCACGCCAACGCCAACCAACTCTTACTGCCTGATTGCCCTAGAAGACGACGGGCCGGGGTCCATGCATTCTTCTGCACGTACGTACGTCATGGATGGGCTGTGCAGGTCGGCCCGGGGTCGCTCCCTTCGTATCCGTCGAGGCAGTAGTAGAGGTTACTGTCCTCCAGCTTGTGGCAGGCCTTGCAGGTGCAGTGCTCCACCTTGTCCATGCAGTACCACACCAGCGTGGTTCCCTCCGTCGGCCCGGGGACGGCCCGGTCGCAGCATTTCCATGGCCTCTCCTGCCCGTCGTTTCTCTTCTTCTTCGCTTCTTCGGTACCTGCGAGTTGCACGCACAGCATACATATAACAAAATCCGACAGAAAATATAATATGGCAAGCTCTAGTACGTGATATGATATATCGAGCGCATGCAATGCACCGTACCCAACGCCTCACCACGTACGTACCTGATCTAGCAGTGCCGCCGCTGCTGGGAAGGCGAATGATGCCCATGTCGTCGCCGGAGGAGCTGATGGCCGCCGCCGTGGAGAGGCCGGCGGCGGCGACGACGACGAGAAGCAGGGCCTCGAGCGAAAGCATCATCAGCAGGGTGGAAGAAGCGGCTCGTTTCTCCATGCCTGCCGCCTCGATCGATCAGTCGTGTGACCTTTTGGGTGGGCAAGCTTGATCTTGGCGAAAGCGTGAGATAGAGGCCGTGTATAAATAGCCCAACGAGGCCAATGGAAAACGAGCGAGGACGTGACACGTGGGTGAGTTGTGGTCTTGTGGATAAGAACACGCGGGAGCCAGCGGGCATGGACACGTGACGAGATCAGTCACCGGGATACGTGGCAGTGGAAGCAAGGAGGTACTGTAGTATGGAGAATTGGAGACCGTGTAGTTCAGAAATATATATTATATATACGGATCGTATATCTCCCCAGTTACTAGTTGCAGTATATTAAAGTCGTGCGCATGGAACTCGTCGATATGCAAATCTTCAATGGAATTGGAGATCGTGAAGCTAGCGAGGTCTCACATGCCTGCATGGACTGGAAAATCATGGAAATGATCCTCTCGCTCATCCGCATGCACACTGCGTCATCGTACATGTGCAAGCTAAACACTGGAATACTGGATGCATGCGTGCATTGGATACAATCGTAGAGGGCGTCGGCGTACTTCTATGACCCTCAAATTAATTCGTTAATTAGATATGTCTTGATAGAGCAATTTTCTTTTGATATATCGTAGATGTTATAATAGTTGTCTATAAACTAGTTAAAATTAGAAAAATTCGCCAGATTTGTAGCTTCCGCTGAAGTTTTGGGATCTTGGCGGATCCTGTTCTAGTACTTTCTGTTCGTTGCTTCAATTCAGCCTTTGTTGGGTGGTGCCATGGTAAAGGATCACAGCGACTATGGGTAGTGTTGCATTAATGGATGGCAAATGATGTTGATCAGCCAACCTTAAAACACATGCAGCCATGGATCTCCGCCGACGATTGGGTGGCAGAATCAGGGATTCAGGGCGGTAGGAAGATGATAAAGTTGCACCGTCTTTTCCATGATCCAGCGTAGAAAAAATTGAATGCTAGGCCCTTGAATTTATCAGGACAATTTTTTTAAGTCATAATAATGGTTTGTTTTTTATTGAATAAAACATATAAGAGGTACTCCCTCCGGTTCAATATTAGAAGTTATTTAGGACAGCGACACGATCACTAAAGCACAAATTTAACTCTTTTTTTTATAAAAATATTTCTTGAAAAATATATATGTATATTTTTATGAAAGTGATTTGTAAGATCAATCTATTTATATGATTTTTATATTTTCAAACTCAACGACTTAAATGTTATTTATGATTTATATTTCTAATATTTGACTTAAATTTTGTTTAAAATGGCTTCTAATATAAAATCAGAGGGAGTACTTAAACTTGTCTTGTTTATGGGAAAAAAACTTTTTTCCTGTTTACGATGGAACGACTAGCTATCTCGTGAAGCGAATTGTGTGGGCTGATGGCGCAATTTTTGGCCCGTAGGAACGGTTTTGGCCCACGGGCTGCAGGCAACGCCACTGCAAGCAACGCCTCTGCCGGGCTTTCCCCACGGGAAGCTGGCCCACGGTTCCCCATGATAAGCGGACCGGTTGCGCTTTTTTATTCATTATATCTTTTTTTCTTTCTACTTCGCCTTTTGTTTTATCCTCCTTTTCACTTAATTTCATTCATATTTTTCAATCATGTCATAGATATTTCTTCGGTATTTTTTCTATTAATTCCATTACTATTTTTCTCTTTTTTATTTATTATTTATTTTTGGCAATTACAACTTTCCTTTTTCCCATTATTTCATTATATTTATTTTTTTCACTTCACTAGCTTCTGGTGTAGATAGATTTAATAAATTTTTATACTAACCTGTTTTCCATGTGTATATATTTTGTTCGCTCGTAAGAATATTTCCTTCTTCATGCTGTTTGATAACTTTGTATATTAATTTATTCATGATGTTAAATTACTTTTAGTTTTTAAAAAATTTTATTCATGTAAACTCTTTCATGATGTAAAAAATGTTTGGATTATTCTATATTTTAAATGAATATTTATTTAATTTTTATTTTGTTTATTGAAGGTTGGTATTGATTATGTTATTCAAACATTGCAAAAAGAGATGGAATGCAATTCCTTGCATTCATATGCATGTAACCATTTTTTAATTATATAAACATGTTTCAGTTTGGTATAGTCAATACAAAGTTAAAAGAAAAATCAAATTTTTATCTAATAATAAAGAAAGTTCTGATTCAGCAGTACGTTGTAAATTTTTTAAAAGACCCTTAATGTTTTAGAGAATCATCCCACACTATTTATAGGCCAGCTGTAATGTTTATAAAAAACCCATAACATTTCACTTAAGAATCTGCAGTCCTTTATCCTTCTCCCGCAGGTCCTGAATGCCCCTTGTTGCCATCATCTTCTCCTAGCTCCCACCACGCATGGCCTGATCCGATTCGCAAGGTAACGAATAAAATATAAAAAGCACGGAGAAACACATTATCAAAACATTGCCCAACTACATGGGACTCCACTCGATCAAATAGAATTATAAAAAAATCCTATGATCCAAGGTGAAGAACAATAGAATATACATGAATGCATAGATGAACGTCTCTGCAACCGCAAGGCATCTCCCATTGGTATGGCCTTGCGTTTTCTGACTATCCCACCTTGCTAGATCTGGTGATGGGAACTTCGGCTATCCATTGGATCCATAAAATTTAAAGGAGAACTCTAAACTAACTTAACTAGTTTTTTCATGGAATTCCTTGTGTTTCAACATCCATTTTTAAACCTACATAAACATCTTCAACTCTGTTGTTTTTGAAGTAAAGGGCAGAAGCACTGTCATTTCATTTAAGAAGAAAGCAAAGGAAAATTAGCTTACACTGATGTTTGACTCCAAAATTAAAAAGCAAAAGCACATGTTCACTCCCCGCCAGGGGCGGACCCAGGAATAGCCCTGGACCAGGGCTGGGCCTATATGTTACGAAGGTAGCTGGGCTGATTTTGTGGAACATGGGTCAATTTACACTGTATAAAATTAGAGATACAAAGGGTTTTGTGGGCCGGACCCGGGCTGCAGCCCCCCCAGCCCGGGTCCTGGATCCGCCACTGCTCCCCGCCGTGGCTATTGCTTGAACACTAGGCAGGAGGAATTGCTGTTCGAGATCAATAGTGCAGAAATCTTATTAGTTGCTACCATAATCGGCAACTCTTGATCGAACTAATTCAATATATATTACGATAAATTGCAAATGTCTTGATTTGAACCTTTGCCATTATCAGTACGCCTGAGGCAGGCTCCACCTATCAGTTATAGCAAATAATTTCGGATTTCAAATAATTCCAATGGCAAATTTTGGATTGTCCCAAATTAATGATTAAGCAGCTAGCCATCAATTAATGACCAAAGGACTATGGGAGAAGGCCCTTGTCCTGGAAGCTCTTGATGCAGTCGTCGAACATCTGCTGCACGGACAGGAACGGAGGGAATCCGAGCGCCTCGATCTTGCTCGTGTCCATCTTGTGCGGCCTATCATCCCCTTTCTGGGCGCTGCACTCCGTGGGGATTGGGTACTGCGGGTACCTCTCCCTGAGCGACTCGAGGATCTCCGACCAGTGCGCGACGTCGCAGGAGCAGATGAGCCGCCCGGACGCCCTGGCGTCCTCCATGGCCAGGACGTGGCACAGCACCACGTCGTCCACGTGCACGAACCCGATCGTCGTGTTCGGGTACTTGCTCAGCTCCCCTGCGCGTGTCATATCGTCGGTTAGTCATCATCTATCCTCATTCAATAATATATCATGTATCATGATCGATATGATGGAACATCTTCTTCATTCTATATATGCTGTCTTGAAGATATCATAGAGAGATATATAGAGACCTTTGAGCATGGCGAGGACGATGAGTATGGTGCTTGTGGGTCTCGGCCCCAGCGCCGGGCCGATCACGAACGATGGGTTCACCACCACCAGGTCGATGCCGTGCTCCTTGGCCAGCCGCCACGCCTCCTTCTCCGCCACCGTCTTCGCGTACGCGTACCACAGCTGGTAGGATTTGCAGTAGTCGGCGTCGGACCAGTGCGACTCGTTGAGCGTGGCGGCGTGGCAGTAGCGGACGCAGGAGCAGGAGGTGAACACGACGCGGCGGGCCGGCGCCGCCCGGGCGCACGACCGCAGCACGTTCGCCGCGCCCTTCACGATCGGGTCCACCAGCTGCTCCTGGACGTCCTCGCCGCCGGCGACCACCACGGGGGAGGCCGTGTGGAACACGCCGTCCACGCCGCTCACGGCCTCGTCGAAGCTCCCCTCCACCGTCAGGTCCGCGCGCACCAGCTGCAGACGCTCGCCGGCGCCCTCCAGTGTTAGCAAATAATGCGGAAAACAAGATCGAACGAGACAAGATTTAACGTGGAAAAACCCTTGCGGGAAAAAACCACGGAAGACAATCACTATTGAGGAGAGTTTACATGTAGGGATGATACATGGCTTATTTGTCTTGCCTTGTCTTGTCTTACCTTACCGTCTACATAGGTCTTACATATATATATAGGCGGCTCACGTCCCTGTGCTTGATTGTGTTACCAAGGTGGGACTAAATTGTGCAATCATGTGAGAAACCACAACGCGATAGGCCTTTGCTTCGCACCGGCCCAAGCCTGGCTGGATGTGAATTTGGAACATATCCAACATCCAGCTCCCACAGGAACCCAACCTTTTCTTCATCCTCTGCAGCGCAGCCAATGCATATATATTATTCATGTTCATATATATAGTACGTGAATTTCGATCAGTACCCAAGAACTGATTGGAAACTCTAGCTGTACCCTAGAGCCTGATGCATGCGTACCTGGATCCCTGACGGTGGCGCGAACCGTGTGGCCGGTGGCGAGCAGCGCCCGGATGAGGTGCGCCGCGATGAAGCCCGTCCCCCCAGTCACGCAGTACTCCGGCATCTCTCTCGATTCGGCGCCGCCCGGGCTCCTCGATCTCTCTTGCTAGCTAGTCGTTGAAGATGGTGGTGAGCTCCAACGTGTATATATATATATCCATGCCTCAATGGCTCAATCGATACACTGTCGTTTACTTTTCCCCTCTTGAGATGAATGAAAGACGACCCGTTGGCCGGCTGGATGCAAAATATATGATTTAATTACATGTTTGGGTTGGGGATTAGGTTGGTCATGGGAAGAAGACTCCTGTTCCAATTGCAGCACGGCGGAGATATGTCATGATATGCACGGGGAGGAGTTTATTCAACCCAAAATGTTAAAAGAGATCGAAACGCTAATCTGTTATTGTCATATTATATACATCTACTAAGTACGAACACATGTACAGTTCCTATACGTAGGGGCTGAGGAGTGAGTTCCCCTTGTGTAAACAAAATTTACCATATCATTTAATATTTTTTTATTTTGCTTTTTAAATAATTTGCCGTTCTGTATACTTGGCCCGACTTACGTATACTTTCTTGCTCCGTTCTACGTATTATTTTCTTTTTGAGCAGGTACTGTACGTGCTGTCCCTTTTATGTGTCCTTCTCAACTCAGTTGGCATTGTTGACGTGTGTTATAAACAGAGCAAAAAAAAAAAAAATCTAGCAGGCCGGGTGCATCGTGATATATATGATCTCTCTGCTGTTTTGCCCTGCAGCTCTGCTGCCCTCCTGCCGCTTTCTGCTGGATGCTCCCGTCCCATGCAGCTACCCATGATGTGCTGCTGATCTTGTGTTGCAAGAGATCGAGGGTATGCAGAGGAGAGGAAAAAGAAAGACAAGAGAAGGAATGTAATCGGACTCGCATTGACGTCATCTGTATGGTGTTCTTCATGCGCAACAGCTTTGGGCCGCCGTTCTCTGCATCCGGGCAGCTAGGGTATTACCCATCGGGCTTGGCCCCAATGGTACATGTCAAAAGTGTCAACAGAGTTGAGAAGGACACGTGTGAAGGACAGTACGTGCTTAAGAAGGAAACTGCCTACTTGACTTTTTTTTCTGTTTACTAGCATATTTATTCCTGCATTGCTACGGATCTCAAAAATATGCAAATATCTTTTCTTTGTGTTGCAAACAATTATAAGATTGTGTAGAGTTTACCTTTGAATTACAAAAACTAACAAGGTAGCTAGCCAGTTTTTATGATAATGTTTTAAGTATTTATAACTTTTCTGTATAAATTTTTTTAGTTATTTAATATTTTTTTCTTTTGTCGTTTAATTTTAGGTTTTTTATAAGAATTTTTCGGTCACTCATTGCTGTTATTTTTTGGGAGTTAGAGATGGATCAACACTTTTAAGTGTATATGTTTTAGGGTATGGATCCAATTGATACATATTTTGTAGAATAAGTTTTTTAGTCTGAACTTAATAGAGAATGATTCATCTCTAAATTTTTTAGCATATATCTTAGTCCTATATCTTGTATTTAGATTTGCCAATGAGGATCTATATGTATTCCAATTTTGTTTTTGTTGTTTTTCATGTCTATTTTGTTTTATTTTGTGTTAACTTTTATGTGTCCAAGTGGGCCATAGTTTGGGTCTATCTTTTTTCTTTATCTTTGAGGTATCCTTTTACGCATTCTGTATTGCTTTGACTCAGGATATGTGTGGAGACACTTCAATTAATGGTTATTTAGTTGAATATCCAATATTTTTCTAAAACATATGTTTATACAGTATGTGCAATGTACGTGTATTTAAAAAACAAAGAAGTACACAAAATAACATACTATTAAAGGAATTTATCCCAAACAAAAAGAGTAGCCCACATCTTCCTCCATGCCTATCCCGCTTGTAGCCTAGTGGAGAAGTGGTTCAATCTAGCCACTTAGGTTTTCATTCAATTTTCTAGCCCCTACCTCTAGATCAATTCACCGAGTGACACAATTCGTACTCACCTTCTCCCATTACAATATTGTTCTTTAGAAACACAGAAATAATTTAGTCCATACCTTGTAAAATATTTCTTAGGTAGTATACCATAATCCACGATCTATGTTTCTTTAATGATCCGGAAACTTTGTGACACTATGCCCGGTTCCTTCCTCCGTTGGAACCAAAAGTGAGCAGATGTGGTGGTGGTGGCATAGTTGAGGGTAGCGGGCATACAGTAAGGGGTCCAGATCTTGTGCCCACCACTGCTCCAGATGTATTTTTCGATGCTCACCTGACACCATTATATATGTGTCGTGGAAGTTATGCTGAAAAATAGACTAAGAAGTTATCTTAAACAAGACGAGTTGTATGAATAAAGTTTTAAACTTTTCAAAAGTTATTAAAAGTTATGGACAAGAAACTTTCTAAAGAAAGAGTAGAAGTGTTGTTGATCGAGGGCACGCTGATCAGCGTACCCAGATAAACATGTAGAGACATCCACACGTAGTCCAAAACTATGAACGTTGCACACAGATTCATCAACCACCTTTACCAGCTTTTCTAACGCGTCCTGAAGCACAAATCGACAAAAAGCGCCCGAATTCATCACCTGCTTGATTGCTTCTACAAATATACATGCATCTATCGACATCCACTAGCGCCGATTACATGAGCAAATTCAACGGGTCATGTTTGAATGGACAGCTTTTTCTATCGACATCCCAACACGGTTCACCTTTTCTGTCATATAAAAATGCATACTGCAAAGTCATGTTCGGATGGACAGCTAACGATGTGAATCCATAAGTTCACCGAATGATTCGGTGCAATTCCTCCCTATTATTGGCGAATCGAACAGAATCACGGTAGAATGTCAACCAAAACTTGGCCTCCATTGGCCCATCGTCACGGACGGATAAACTAGCAGATCCCGTACACGTAGTACACGCCGCTTGTATTTATCTATCACCAAAGAAGTCATCAGTAATCAGGATTAAGCATATGTAGCAAGTAGGTAGCATAGTTCGCATTAGTTATTGATCTTGACCTATAATAGTAGCACGTACTATGTAGCAATAGTATTTTGTCATCAGGGGGAGGTGCTACTCTATTTTGGAGGGTTTTTTTTTGCGAGTTCTCGATTTTGGAGGTTACGTATCTCGCCAACATATTCGATCAAATATAATAACTTTTGAGTAGTTGCATGATTGCACGCGCATTGTATGCCCATAGTATTGAAAGTATTGGTTTCAGAACGTCTCACGTTTTGAAAACAAAACAAGTTCAATTGATTGAACTAAAGAGGATCAGTGGTGATCTAAGGGCACCGATTCACACATCATTTTTTTCTTCTTTTGGGGGTTCGTTGGGTTTTCATCTAACTGCAACGGTTGTATAAACATATGTTGCCAAATAGAGAGTACCTGTTTGTTCCGGCCTCTTGCACATCTACTAATCGGGTGCATTTGAAATGCACCTTTTTCTTTTGAAATCCTATGGAATCGATCTAGTTCTTTAAAAAAATATCAGCTCCAAACAAAGATTAATCATTGCCTGAATGCTGATATCACTTGAGATCGATGAACCCCTATAATTACCAATTCTTCCCCTTTACCTGGGCGCTGCCGAACTCAAAAGTCCACATCAGAGCAGGTGGTAATACTATCAGTCCACATCATCAATCACCACCGCAATGACAATTATTGACCAAAACGAGCAGCAGGAGAAAAGGAAGCAGACATCAATCCAAATGGTGTTCAGAGTTCAGACGCATATACACGCTGTGAAGCTGTGTCCTTGCAGCACCCATTGACTAACTCCAAGCTTAGTTGGCTAAGGCTTGTATTTAAAATGGAGTGTGTAGAAGCAGTACAACTAATCAAAGGTGGGTAGGCAGGCCGGCCGGCTCCAACTAACTCAGCATCTACCATCTCGTAACCCCCTCTTGCATGCATGTTGATCACTTGTTTACGCCTCCGATTAGTCCCTATAAATACAGCCCTGCCTGCATCGGCATCTTCATCAGTCGTGTGCCAGCCACACGCCCCTTGTCTGTTTCTCCAGCATCTCACTCTGCATGCCCCTCTCCAGCTCATCGTCCAGCAAGGTCGGCTTTTCATTATTAGTCCGCGGCCTCTCGATCTCTAGTAAGATTACATGCAGATTACTCACGTTTCTGTCTGCAATGTCGTCGTCGTTTTGCTGCAGATGATGATGGGAAGCCATGCGGCGATGCTGCGCCGCGTCGCGGCCGCGCTCGTGGCGGTCGTCGTCGTCGCCGGCGTCGCGGCGTCCGCGCAGGCGCCGCCGGTGACGAGCGCGCAGCTGCAGCAGGTGGCCGGGTCCCTCCAGATGTACGTGGACCCGCTGCCGCAGATGGCCAAGATCCTCGGCTACGGCTTCCAGCAGGGCCGCGTCGTGCCCGTCAACCTCACCATCGGCATGTTCGAGAAGAAATGGGTACGTACGTACGTAGAAATATATATACGTACTACTGGGAAACACGCATGTTACTTCTTCTTGTCTTTTGTTGACTCGTGTCTTCTGCTCTGCTAATGTAATGTAATTATTTCGTTCGCTCTCGTCACCCGCAGAAATTCCACCGCGACCTGCCTCCGACGCCGGTGTTCGTGTACGGGCAGTGCCCCGACTCGGCCACGTTCCCTGGCCCGACGATCGTGGCCCGCCACGACGTGCCGCTGTCGGTGACGTGGGAGAACCACCTCCCCGACCGCCACATCCTCCCCTGGGACCCCACCGTCCCCACCGCCATCCCCAAGAACGGCGGCGTCCCCACCGTCGTGCACCTCCACGGCAGCGCCCACCCGCCGCAGTCCGACGGCAGCGCCTTCGCCTGGTTCACCGCCGGGTTCCGCGAGACCGGGCCGGCGTGGTCGACGGCGACCTACCGGTACCCCAACGTGCAGCCCCCGGGCAACCTCTGGTACCACGACCACGCCCTCGGCCTCACCCGCGCCAACCTCCTCGCCGGCCTCCTCGGCGCCTACCTCATCGAGAAGCCCGAGGTGGACACGCCCATGGACCTCCCCTGCGACGACGACGACCTCCACCTCGTCATCGCCGACCGCAGCTTCAACGTCGACGGCTCCCTCTACATGAACTCCACGGGCGTCGCGCCGTCGGTGCACCCGCAGTGGCAGCCCGAGTACTTCGGCGAGGCCATCACCGTCAACGGCAAGGCGTGGCCGTTCCTCACCGTGCACCGCCGCCGCTACCGCTTCCGCATCCTCAACGCCAGCAACGCCCGCTACTTCAACGTCTCGCTCTCCAACGACATGCCCTTCCACGTCGTGGGCTCCGACGCCTCCTACCTCGCCGCGCCGGTCACCGTGACCAGCCTCCTCATCTCCCCGGCGGAGATCTTCGACGTCGTCATCGACTTCACCCTATCGCCGACGCCCGAGGTCGAGATGCTCAACTCGGCGCCCTACCCGTTCCCGACCGGCGCCACGCCGGGGCCGCTCAACGGCAAGGTGATGAAGTTCGTGGTGATGGCCAACGGGCCCCGCGACCCGCCGGACAACTCGACGGTGCCGGACCGGGAGGTGCCGTACGCGAGCGTGGCGTCGCCGGGGCCGGCGTCGCAGACGAGGCACATCGTGATGTACGAGTATTTGACGCCGTCGGGGCAGTCCACGCACCTCTACATCAACGGCCTGCGGCTGGAGGACCCCGTCACGGAGACGCCGAGGTCGGGGACGACGGAGCTGTGGCACGTCATCAACCTCACCGGCGACAACCACCCGCTGCACATCCACCTGGGCATGTTCCAGGCCGTCAAGATGCAGCAGCTCGTCGACCTGCAGAACTTCACCGACTGCATGACGCGGCTCAACGACGCCGTCAAGTGCGGCGTGGACCAGCACGCGGTGGGGCCCGAGGTGCCGGTGCCGGACCACGAGAAGACGTGGAAGAACGTCGTCAAGGTGCCGCCGGGGTTCGTCACCACGGTGGTGGTGGTGTTCAAGCTCGTCGACACCAACCAGCCCTACCCCTTCGACGCCACGGCCGAGCCCGGATACGTCTACCATTGCCACGTAAGCGCCACGTCTTCACCCTCACCGTCACCCTCACCTTGCTTGCTTGTTCATTCATTCATTCATGTATCGCTAAATAATTCACAAACGTTCTGACGTGGAATCGTGATCCTGTACGTACAGATCCTGGATCACGAGGACAACGCCATGATCAGGCCACTGAAGCTGCTTCCCTGAAGAGATTTGCAAGGTCCATCAAGTCAGTGAGAGTTGTTGCGTGCAGGAGAGGAAGTGAGCTACGGCTACGGGGATCAGAAACACCCAATATTCATTATTGCATTTCCGATTGCGTGATTATTTATTTATTCAATATGTAATTTTTAATTTTTTATTGAATTCCTTTGTAAGCATTTTGATCATGCTGTTTCTATCACGTCAATGATTGGCAAGTATACGAAATGTCACGTATTGTAATTGATTATATGAAGTGAATAATATATATGTGCATTCTTTATCACCCGGCGGTGTACAGATTACCTCTGTTTTCTACTCTTTATATGTAGCCAATCCAGTCTAGACATGTTCAGCATTACTTATGTCTGTAGTGTTGTAGAATAAGGAGCGCGCGGTATAATGCAGCCAGATCGGCAAGTATGCACAAGCACACAAAAAAGCACAAAGTAAGGTCACTGCAGGCACATGGAAATCTTAAACCTTAATAACATCCATCAGCAAACTTAAATAACTCCTGACAGAAATTTTTGCCATTCAAGAGTGCTGCAGAGGCATATGCCTGACAAGCATTGCCCATCACATGCCTCTGCTTCGGCAAGTTAGACAGCAGATCGATGTCGCTGTTCACATTCTGAAGATATAGCAGCATTCATGTCAATGCACAACAGGAGAATCCAGCCAGACCCCCATCAACTTAACGTTAATATTAGTCAACCGCAGTCTGCCCCCTCATCATTAGGAGTGTTAATTTAAACCGACTAACTAGGCTAAATATAAATCGAACCCAACCGGACAAATGGATCAACGCTTCCTCTTGTGAGTCCGCCACTGCCTCATGACGTGCTGGACAGCTTCCTTCAGGGTAGCTTTCCGGCCCTCTTTGTAGTTCCACAGCTCTGGTACAGGGTAGCGGCCACTAGGATTGTACTCATTGATCTCGACCAATGCCTTTGTTACCAGTGCATAAATTTCATCACCGTGCTCTTCTTTCAGCTTCTGAAGGTTCTCATCCTCCTCTGAAAGAACTTCCTGCACCAGACAAATGCCTATCAGATGCTACAATGTAGCATGGAACTAGCTTGCAAAACTGCAAGGCCTCCATTAACTGATGACTCGAAATTAGAAACCAGAATTACGAAAGCTGGAAAGCAACTGTAACTGATCGAGGACCGTACCATTGGTTTTCCATCAACCACTTTAACCTTGAAAGGGTGCCAATTTGGGTCTCTAATGTCAGCATCCCATTTTGAACAAAGCATAGCAGAAGTGACTCCTCCATCCTCTTTCGATAACCTTTTCCTGCAAGCAATTCCGAATGCTTTGAGATCAAGTTCACCCATTCTCTTTATACCTATATTTGCTCGGCCAGCAGCAACAGCAAGTTCCTGAAAGCCCTGCAGCATGCAACAAACAGTATGTGAATGGTATCAGACGTGAGCAAAAGCAAAGCACACATTTGTGCCAATTGATTTGAAACAGCCCAACGAAACATAATATTGGACACTTAGTTAATCAATGGTAGCTTACAGCTATCAGCTCCTTCCGAGCATTTTGCAACTCATCATTGCTCTTTCTTTCCTTGATAACCAGAGTCTGGTTCAGTGACTCCATTGCCTCCATTTCATCCAACTTATCCTTCAGCTCCTCATCGAGTTCGTTTATCTTCTTCTTTGATTCAGAATCTTCCTCACCAGGCATATGCTTCATAACTTCCAATTTTCCCTGCAGCTGTTGTATTTCTAACTCGAGCTTCTGCTTGGCGTCCAGTTGCTGTTGTAACTTGAGAATTTTTTCCAGAGCAGTTTGTTTCTCCCTCTGCATTTTACACATAGTAACACACTCATGAATATTAGTTTCTCAACGAATAGCACGAAACAATATATATTTGACCAAGAACCAAACCTTGTGTTCTTCCACAAGCTTAAGCACGTTCTCATCGGTCCTCTGTTGCTCCATCGTTGCCATCTTAAGATGCTTAGTTTTCATTTTGTTCTATATTCAACCACAAAAGCTTGAAATAAGTTGCACGAATATCACACTAGAGAAAAATTACCTAACAGCACCCTGCATTTCATCATTGGCATCATTGAATGCCTTCGAATGTAGTAGAATTTTGTTATCACTCTACTGCCCAAGATTAAGGATGGTAAGGTCATACAGAAATTTGGACCCATTTGCTCATTGCAGTCATCTAAATAATTATCACCAAAGTAGTAACCAATAGGTTGCTAAAGTTGATCAGTAAAGCAGTGGTGACAAGTCAACCAGCTTTTGTCCCAGGAAGATACATAATGGAAGGGGTATCAATGTTGCATGAAGGCTATCGATGTGTTAATGGGAGAATGGTTTCACAGCTTTTCAAAGGTTCAGAGAGATTTGACTGGTGTAGCCATTGGTGCTATCCGTTGGGCTACATGGCGAGCCCAAAACTATATGCAAATGTAATATGAAAACAAATATAAGAGAAGTAATATAAGAAAATGGAATCATATGCACAACAAAATGAGTGCTCTTATGCAAAAGTGCAGAAACAAACAAGATTAGCTCTGCAACCAAAAAAGGAGATAAGAAGAGAAAGCAAACTTCAAAATTCTTAATGGGAGAAAGCTGCAGAGTAGCAATAAACCATCACACACCTTTTCCTTCTCTTGCTGAAGGTTTCTTCTGTCGTAATCACTTCGCGAAGCTAGCTCATCAAGCTCCTTTGATCTTTTGTCAAGTTCCAGCATCTTGGACTCCAAATCTGAACGTAGCTTTTGATTCTCATCAATGATCTTATGGGAATGCCTACGAGCAATTTGCTGCATCTTGCGAATTTCTGATAAGAAAAACGTTTAAAAGACCATCAACTAGAAGTTCCGTTTATGCTTAGAGGACAGAATGGATTGTGTCAACAACTGAACCACTAGGCTAAATATAAATGGATCAACGCTTCCTCTTGTGAGTCCGCCACTGCCTCATGACGTGCTGCACAGCTTCCTTCAGGGTTGCTTTCCGGCCCTCTTTGTAGTTCCACAGCTCTGGTACAGGGTAGCGGCCACTAGGATTGTACTCATTGATCTCGACCAATGCCTTTGTTACCAGTGCATAAATTTCATCACCGTGCTCTTCTTTCAGCTTCTGAAGGTTCTCATCCTCCTCTGAAAGAACTTCCTGCACCAGACTAATGCCTATCAGATACTGCAATGTAACATGGAACTAGCTTGCAAAACTGCAAGGCCTCCATTAAACTGATGACTCGAAATTAGAAACCAGAATTAGGAAAGCTGGAAAGCAACTGTAACTGATCAAGGACCGTACCATTGGTTTTCCATCAACCACTTTAACCTTGAAAGGGTGCCAATTTGGGTCTCTAATGTCAGCATCCCATTTTGAACAAAGCATAGCAGAAGTGACTCCTCCATCCTCTTTCGATAACCTTTTCCTGCAAGCAATTCCGAATGCTTTGAGATCAAGTTCACCCATTCTCTTTATACCTATATTTGCTCGGCCAGCAGCAACAGCAAGTTCCTGAAAGCCCTGCAGCATGCAACAAACAGAATGGGAATGGTATCAGACGTGAGCAAAAGCAAAGCACACATTTGTGCCAATTGATCTAAAACAGCCCAATGAAACATAATATTGGACACTTAGTTAATCAATGGTAGCTTACAGCTATCAGCTCCTTCCGAGCATTTTGCAACTCATCGTTGTTCTTTCTTTCCATGATAACCAGAGTCTGGTTCAGTGATTCCATTGCTTCCATTTCATCCAACTTATCCTTCAGCTCCTCATCGAGTTCTTTTATCTTCTTCTTTGATTCAGAATCTTCCTCACCAGGCATATGCTTCATAACTTCCAATTTTCCCTGCAGCTGTTGTATTTCTAACTCGAGCTTCTGCTTGGCGTCCAGTTGCTGTTGTAACTTGAGAATTTTTTCCAGAGCAGTTTGTTTCTCCCTCTGCACGGTTCACCTTTTCTGTCGTATAAAAATGCATAATACAAAGTCATGTTAGGATGGACAGCTAACGATGTGAATCCATAAGTTCGCCAAATGATTCAGTGCGATACCTCCCTATTATTGGCGAATCGAAGAGAATCGTAGTAGAATGTCAACCAAAACTTCGCCTCCATTGTCCCATCGTCACTGACGGTGAAACTAGCAGATCCCGTACATGTAGTACAAGCCGCTTGTATTTATCTATCACAAAAGAAGTCATCATCAGTAATCAGGATTAAGCATATGTAGCAAGTTGGTAGCATAGTTCAGATTAGTTATTGATCTTGACCTATAATAGTAGCACGCACTATGTGGCAATAATATTTTGTCATCAGGGGGAGGTGTTACTCAATTTTGGAGGCTGCGTATCTGGCCAACATATTAGATGAAATATAATAACTTTTGAGTAGTTGCATGATTGCACGCGCATTGTATGCCCATTGTATTGAAAGTATTGGTTTCAGAACATCTCACATTTTGAAAACAAAACAAGTTCAATTGATTGAACTAAAGAGGATCAGTGGTGATCTAAGGGCACC
>OAMR01002182.1:0-12147 GCA_900205405.1 Echinochloa crus-galli
GGCCATATTAAATAAGAAAATTAATAGAAAATCTTTGAAATTAATAGAAAATCATTATAAAATGCTAGAATTAATTATAAATCCTAGAAAATTAATAGAAAATCTTTGAAATTAATAGAAAATCATTATAAAATGCTAGAATTAATGATAAATCCTGGAAATGAATACAAAATCTTTAAAATTTATAGAAAATCATTATAAAATGCTAGAATTAATAATAAATCCTAGAAAATTAATAGAAAGTCTTTGAAATTAATAGAAAATCATTATAAAATGCTAGAATTAATAATAAATTGATTTTCTATTAATTTATAAGATTTTCTAGCATTTTATATTGATTTTCTATTAATTTATAAGATTTTCTAGCATTTTATATTGATTTTCTATTAATTTATAAGATTTTCTAGCATTTTATATTGATTTTCTATTAATTTATAAGATTTTCTAGCATTTTATATTGATTTTCTATTAATTTATAAGATTTTCTAGCATTTTATATTGATTTTCTATTAATTTATAAGATTTTCTAGCATTTTATATTGATTTTCTATTAATTTATAAGATTTTCTAGCATTTTATATTGATTTTCTATTAATTTATAAGATTTTCTAGCATTTTATATTGATTTTCTATTAATTTATAAGATTTTCTAGCATTTTATATTGATTTTCTATTAATTTATAAGATTTTCTAGCATTTTATATTGATTTTCTATTAATTTATAAGATTTTCTAGCATTTTATATTGATTTTCTATTAATTTATAAGATTTTCTAGCATTTTATATTGATTTTCTATTAATTTATAAGATTTTCTAGCATTTTATATTGATTTTCTATTAATTTATAAGATTTTCTAGCATTTTATATTGATTTTCTATTAATTTATAAGATTTTCTAGCATTTTATATTGATTTTCTATTAATTTATAAGATTTTCTAGCATTTTATATTGATTTTCTATTAATTTATAAGATTTTCTAGCATTTTATATTGATTTTCTATTAATTTATAAGATTTTCTAGCATTTTATATTGATTTTCTATTAATTTATAAGATTTTCTAGCATTTTATATTGATTTTCTATTAATTTATAAGATTTTCTAGCATTTTATATTGATTTTCTATTAATTTATAAGATTTTCTAGCATTTTATATTGATTTTCTATTAATTTATAAGATTTTCTAGCATTTTATATTGATTTTCTATTAATTTATAAGATTTTCTAGCATTTTATATTGATTTTCTATTAATTTATAAGATTTTCTAGCATTTTATATTGATTTTCTATTAATTTATAAGATTTTCTAGCATTTTATATTGATTTTCTATTAATTTATAAGATTTTCTAGCATTTTATATTGATTTTCTATTAATTTATAAGATTTTCTAGCATTTTATATTGATTTTCTATTAATTTATAAGATTTTCTAGCATTTTATATTGATTTTCTATTAATTTATAAGATTTTCTAGCATTTTATATTGATTTTCTATTAATTTATAAGATTTTCTAGCATTTTATATTGATTTTCTATTAATTTATAAGATTTTCTAGCATTTTATATTGATTTTCTATTAATTTATAAGATTTTCTAGCATTTTATATTGATTTTCTATTAATTTATAAGATTTTCTAGCATTTTATATTGATTTTCTATTAATTTATAAGATTTTCTAGCATTTTATATTGATTTTCTATTAATTTATAAGATTTTCTAGCATTTTATATTGATTTTCTATTAATTTATAAGATTTTCTAGCATTTTATATTGATTTTCTATTAATTTATAAGATTTTCTAGCATTTTATATTGATTTTCTATTAATTTATAAGATTTTCTAGCATTTTATATTGATTTTCTATTAATTTATAAGATTTTCTAGCATTTTATATTGATTTTCTATTAATTTATAAGATTTTCTAGCATTTTATATTGATTTTCTATTAATTTATAAGATTTTCTAGCATTTTATATTGATTTTCTATTAATTTATAAGATTTTCTAGCATTTTATATTGATTTTCTATTAATTTATAAGATTTTCTAGCATTTTATATTGATTTTCTATTAATTTATAAGATTTTCTAGCATTTTATATTGATTTTCTATTAATTTATAAGATTTTCTAGCATTTTATATTGATTTTCTATTAATTTATAAGATTTTCTAGCATTTTATATTGATTTTCTATTAATTTATAAGATTTTCTAGCATTTTATATTGATTTTCTATTAATTTATAAGATTTTCTAGCATTTTATATTGATTTTCTATTAATTTATAAGATTTTCTAGCATTTTATATTGATTTTCTATTAATTTATAAGATTTTCTAGCATTTTATATTGATTTTCTATTAATTTATAAGATTTTCTAGCATTTTATATTGATTTTCTATTAATTTATAAGATTTTCTAGCATTTTATATTGATTTTCTATTAATTTATAAGATTTTCTAGCATTTTATATTGATTTTCTATTAATTTATAAGATTTTCTAGCATTTTATATTGATTTTCTATTAATTTATAAGATTTTCTAGCATTTTATATTGATTTTCTATTAATTTATAAGATTTTCTAGCATTTTATATTGATTTTCTATTAATTTATAAGATTTTCTAGCATTTTATATTGATTTTCTATTAATTTATAAGATTTTCTAGCATTTTATATTGATTTTCTATTAATTTATAAGATTTTCTAGCATTTTATATTGATTTTCTATTAATTTATAAGATTTTCTAGCATTTTATATTGATTTTCTATTAATTTATAAGATTTTCTAGCATTTTATATTGATTTTCTATTAATTTATAAGATTTTCTAGCATTTTATATTGATTTTCTATTAATTTATAAGATTTTCTAGCATTTTATATTGATTTTCTATTAATTTATAAGATTTTCTAGCATTTTATATTGATTTTCTATTAATTTATAAGATTTTCTAGCATTTTATATTGATTTTCTATTAATTTATAAGATTTTCTAGCATTTTATATTGATTTTCTATTAATTTATAAGATTTTCTAGCATTTTATATTGATTTTCTATTAATTTATAAGATTTTCTAGCATTTTATATTGATTTTCTATTAATTTATAAGATTTTCTAGCATTTTATATTGATTTTCTATTAATTTATAAGATTTTCTAGCATTTTATATTGATTTTCTATTAATTTATAAGATTTTCTAGCATTTTATATTGATTTTCTATTAATTTATAAGATTTTCTAGCATTTTATATTGATTTTCTATTAATTTATAAGATTTTCTAGCATTTTATATTGATTTTCTATTAATTTATAAGATTTTCTAGCATTTTATATTGATTTTCTATTAATTTATAAGATTTTCTAGCATTTTATATTGATTTTCTATTAATTTATAAGATTTTCTAGCATTTTATATTGATTTTCTATTAATTTATAAGATTTTCTAGCATTTTATATTGATTTTCTATTAATTTATAAGATTTTCTAGCATTTTATATTGATTTTCTATTAATTTATAAGATTTTCTAGCATTTTATATTGATTTTCTATTAATTTATAAGATTTTCTAGCATTTTATATTGATTTTCTATTAATTTATAAGATTTTCTAGCATTTTATATTGATTTTCTATTAATTTATAAGATTTTCTAGCATTTTATATTGATTTTCTATTAATTTATAAGATTTTCTAGCATTTTATATTGATTTTCTATTAATTTATAAGATTTTCTAGCATTTTATATTGATTTTCTATTAATTTATAAGATTTTCTAGCATTTTATATTGATTTTCTATTAATTTATAAGATTTTCTAGCATTTTATATTGATTTTCTATTAATTTATAAGATTTTCTAGCATTTTATATTGATTTTCTATTAATTTATAAGATTTTCTAGCATTTTATATTGATTTTCTATTAATTTATAAGATTTTCTAGCATTTTATATTGATTTTCTATTAATTTATAAGATTTTCTAGCATTTTATATTGATTTTCTATTAATTTATAAGATTTTCTAGCATTTTATATTGATTTTCTATTAATTTATAAGATTTTCTAGCATTTTATATTGATTTTCTATTAATTTATAAGATTTTCTAGCATTTTATATTGATTTTCTATTAATTTATAAGATTTTCTAGCATTTTATATTGATTTTCTATTAATTTATAAGATTTTCTAGCATTTTATATTGATTTTCTATTAATTTATAAGATTTTCTAGCATTTTATATTGATTTTCTATTAATTTATAAGATTTTCTAGCATTTTATATTGATTTTCTATTAATTTATAAGATTTTCTAGCATTTTATATTGATTTTCTATTAATTTATAAGATTTTCTAGCATTTTATATTGATTTTCTATTAATTTATAAGATTTTCTAGCATTTTATATTGATTTTCTATTAATTTATAAGATTTTCTAGCATTTTATATTGATTTTCTATTAATTTATAAGATTTTCTAGCATTTTATATTGATTTTCTATTAATTTATAAGATTTTCTAGCATTTTATATTGATTTTCTATTAATTTATAAGATTTTCTAGCATTTTATATTGATTTTCTATTAATTTATAAGATTTTCTAGCATTTTATATTGATTTTCTATTAATTTATAAGATTTTCTAGCATTTTATATTGATTTTCTATTAATTTATAAGATTTTCTAGCATTTTATATTGATTTTCTATTAATTTATAAGATTTTCTAGCATTTTATATTGATTTTCTATTAATTTATAAGATTTTCTAGCATTTTATATTGATTTTCTATTAATTTATAAGATTTTCTAGCATTTTATATTGATTTTCTATTAATTTATAAGATTTTCTAGCATTTTATATTGATTTTCTATTAATTTATAAGATTTTCTAGCATTTTATATTGATTTTCTATTAATTTATAAGATTTTCTAGCATTTTATATTGATTTTCTATTAATTTATAAGATTTTCTAGCATTTTATATTGATTTTCTATTAATTTATAAGATTTTCTAGCATTTTATATTGATTTTCTATTAATTTATAAGATTTTCTAGCATTTTATATTGATTTTCTATTAATTTATAAGATTTTCTAGCATTTTATATTGATTTTCTATTAATTTATAAGATTTTCTAGCATTTTATATTGATTTTCTATTAATTTATAAGATTTTCTAGCATTTTATATTGATTTTCTATTAATTTATAAGATTTTCTAGCATTTTATATTGATTTTCTATTAATTTATAAGATTTTCTAGCATTTTATATTGATTTTCTATTAATTTATAAGATTTTCTAGCATTTTATATTGATTTTCTATTAATTTATAAGATTTTCTAGCATTTTATATTGATTTTCTATTAATTTATAAGATTTTCTAGCATTTTATATTGATTTTCTATTAATTTATAAGATTTTCTAGCATTTTATATTGATTTTCTATTAATTTATAAGATTTTCTAGCATTTTATATTGATTTTCTATTAATTTATAAGATTTTCTAGCATTTTATATTGATTTTCTATTAATTTATAAGATTTTCTAGCATTTTATATTGATTTTCTATTAATTTATAAGATTTTCTAGCATTTTATATTGATTTTCTATTAATTTATAAGATTTTCTAGCATTTTATATTGATTTTCTATTAATTTATAAGATTTTCTAGCATTTTATATTGATTTTCTATTAATTTATAAGATTTTCTAGCATTTTATATTGATTTTCTATTAATTTATAAGATTTTCTAGCATTTTATATTGATTTTCTATTAATTTATAAGATTTTCTAGCATTTTATATTGATTTTCTATTAATTTATAAGATTTTCTAGCATTTTATATTGATTTTCTATTAATTTATAAGATTTTCTAGCATTTTATATTGATTTTCTATTAATTTATAAGATTTTCTAGCATTTTATATTGATTTTCTATTAATTTATAAGATTTTCTAGCATTTTATATTGATTTTCTATTAATTTATAAGATTTTCTAGCATTTTATATTGATTTTCTATTAATTTATAAGATTTTCTAGCATTTTATATTGATTTTCTATTAATTTATAAGATTTTCTAGCATTTTATATTGATTTTCTATTAATTTATAAGATTTTCTAGCATTTTATATTGATTTTCTATTAATTTATAAGATTTTCTAGCATTTTATATTGATTTTCTATTAATTTATAAGATTTTCTAGCATTTTATATTGATTTTCTATTAATTTATAAGATTTTCTAGCATTTTATATTGATTTTCTATTAATTTATAAGATTTTCTAGCATTTTATATTGATTTTCTATTAATTTATAAGATTTTCTAGCATTTTATATTGATTTTCTATTAATTTATAAGATTTTCTAGCATTTTATATTGATTTTCTAGTAATTTATAAGATTTTCTATTAATTTATAAGATTTTCTAGCATTTTATATTGATTTTCTAGTAATTTATAAGATTTTCTATTAATTTATAAGATTTTCTAGCATTTTATATTGATTTTCTAGTAATTTATAAGATTTTCTATTAATTTATAAGATTTTCTAGCATTTTATATTGATTTTCTAGTAATTTATAAGATTTTCTATTAATTTATAAGATTTTCTAGCATTTTATATTGATTTTCTAGTAATTTATAAGATTTTCTATTAATTTATAAGATTTTCTAGCATTTTATATTGATTTTCTAGTAATTTATAAGATTTTCTATTAATTTATAAGATTTTCTAGCATTTTATATTGATTTTCTAGTAATTTATAAGATTTTCTATTAATTTATAAGATTTTCTAGCATTTTATATTGATTTTCTAGTAATTTATAAGATTTTCTATTAATTTATAAGATTTTCTAGCATTTTATATTGATTTTCTAGTAATTTATAAGATTTTCTATTAATTTATAAGATTTTCTAGCATTTTATATTGATTTTCTAGTAATTTATAAGATTTTCTATTAATTTATAAGATTTTCTAGCATTTTATATTGATTTTCTAGTAATTTATAAGATTTTCTATTAATTTATAAGATTTTCTAGCATTTTATATTGATTTTCTAGTAATTTATAAGATTTTCTATTAATTTATAAGATTTTCTAGCATTTTATATTGATTTTCTAGTAATTTATAAGATTTTCTATTAATTTATAAGATTTTCTAGCATTTTATATTGATTTTCTAGTAATTTATAAGATTTTCTATTAATTTATAAGATTTTCTAGCATTTTATATTGATTTTCTAGTAATTTATAAGATTTTCTATTAATTTATAAGATTTTCTAGCATTTTATATTGATTTTCTAGTAATTTATAAGATTTTCTATTAATTTATAAGATTTTCTAGCATTTTATATTGATTTTCTAGTAATTTATAAGATTTTCTATTAATTTATAAGATTTTCTAGCATTTTATATTGATTTTCTAGTAATTTATAAGATTTTCTATTAATTTATAAGATTTTCTAGCATTTTATATTGATTTTCTAGTAATTTATAAGATTTTCTATTAATTTATAAGATTTTCTAGCATTTTATATTGATTTTCTAGTAATTTATAAGATTTTCTATTAATTTATAAGATTTTCTAGCATTTTATATTGATTTTCTAGTAATTTATAAGATTTTCTATTAATTTATAAGATTTTCTAGCATTTTATATTGATTTTCTAGTAATTTATAAGATTTTCTATTAATTTATAAGATTTTCTAGCATTTTATATTGATTTTCTAGTAATTTATAAGATTTTCTATTAATTTATAAGATTTTCTAGCATTTTATATTGATTTTCTAGTAATTTATAAGATTTTCTATTAATTTATAAGATTTTCTAGCATTTTATATTGATTTTCTAGTAATTTATAAGATTTTCTATTAATTTATAAGATTTTCTAGCATTTTATATTGATTTTCTAGTAATTTATAAGATTTTCTATTAATTTATAAGATTTTCTAGCATTTTATATTGATTTTCTAGTAATTTATAAGATTTTCTATTAATTTATAAGATTTTCTAGCATTTTATATTGATTTTCTAGTAATTTATAAGATTTTCTATTAATTTATAAGATTTTCTAGCATTTTATATTGATTTTCTAGTAATTTATAAGATTTTCTATTAATTTATAAGATTTTCTAGCATTTTATATTGATTTTCTAGTAATTTATAAGATTTTCTATTAATTTATAAGATTTTCTAGCATTTTATATTGATTTTCTAGTAATTTATAAGATTTTCTATTAATTTATAAGATTTTCTAGCATTTTATATTGATTTTCTAGTAATTTATAAGATTTTCTATTAATTTATAAGATTTTCTAGCATTTTATATTGATTTTCTAGTAATTTATAAGATTTTCTATTAATTTATAAGATTTTCTAGCATTTTATATTGATTTTCTAGTAATTTATAAGATTTTCTATTAATTTATAAGATTTTCTAGCATTTTATATTGATTTTCTAGTAATTTATAAGATTTTCTATTAATTTATAAGATTTTCTAGCATTTTATATTGATTTTCTAGTAATTTATAAGATTTTCTATTAATTTATAAGATTTTCTAGCATTTTATATTGATTTTCTAGTAATTTATAAGATTTTCTATTAATTTATAAGATTTTCTAGCATTTTATATTGATTTTCTAGTAATTTATAAGATTTTCTATTAATTTATAAGATTTTCTAGCATTTTATATTGATTTTCTAGTAATTTATAAGATTTTCTATTAATTTATAAGATTTTCTAGCATTTTATATTGATTTTCTAGTAATTTATAAGATTTTCTATTAATTTATAAGATTTTCTAGCATTTTATATTGATTTTCTAGTAATTTATAAGATTTTCTATTAATTTATAAGATTTTCTAGCATTTTATATTGATTTTCTAGTAATTTATAAGATTTTCTATTAATTTATAAGATTTTCTAGCATTTTATATTGATTTTCTAGTAATTTATAAGATTTTCTATTAATTTATAAGATTTTCTAGCATTTTATATTGATTTTCTAGTAATTTATAAGATTTTCTATTAATTTATAAGATTTTCTAGCATTTTATATTGATTTTCTAGTAATTTATAAGATTTTCTATTAATTTATAAGATTTTCTAGCATTTTATATTGATTTTCTAGTAATTTATAAGATTTTCTATTAATTTATAAGATTTTCTAGCATTTTATATTGATTTTCTAGTAATTTATAAGATTTTCTATTAATTTATAAGATTTTCTAGCATTTTATATTGATTTTCTAGTAATTTATAAGATTTTCTATTAATTTATAAGATTTTCTAGCATTTTATATTGATTTTCTAGTAATTTATAAGATTTTCTATTAATTTATAAGATTTTCTAGCATTTTATATTGATTTTCTAGTAATTTATAAGATTTTCTATTAATTTATAAGATTTTCTAGCATTTTATATTGATTTTCTAGTAATTTATAAGATTTTCTATTAATTTATAAGATTTTCTAGCATTTTATATTGATTTTCTAGTAATTTATAAGATTTTCTATTAATTTATAAGATTTTCTAGCATTTTATATTGATTTTCTAGTAATTTATAAGATTTTCTATTAATTTATAAGATTTTCTAGCATTTTATATTGATTTTCTAGTAATTTATAAGATTTTCTATTAATTTATAAGATTTTCTAGCATTTTATATTGATTTTCTAGTAATTTATAAGATTTTCTATTAATTTATAAGATTTTCTAGCATTTTATATTGATTTTCTAGTAATTTATAAGATTTTCTATTAATTTATAAGATTTTCTAGCATTTTATATTGATTTTCTAGTAATTTATAAGATTTTCTATTAATTTATAAGATTTTCTAGCATTTTATATTGATTTTCTAGTAATTTATAAGATTTTCTATTAATTTATAAGATTTTCTAGCATTTTATATTGATTTTCTAGTAATTTATAAGATTTTCTATTAATTTATAAGATTTTCTAGCATTTTATATTGATTTTCTAGTAATTTATAAGATTTTCTATTAATTTATAAGATTTTCTAGCATTTTATATTGATTTTCTAGTAATTTATAAGATTTTCTATTAATTTATAAGATTTTCTATTAATTTATAAGATTTTCTATTAATTTATAAGATTTTCTATTAATTTATAAGATTTTCTATTAATTTATAAGATTTTCTATTAATTTATAAGATTTTCTATTAATTTATAAGATTTTCTATTAATTTATAAGATTTTCTATTAATTTATAAGATTTTCTAGCATTTTATATTGATTTTCTAGTAATGTATTGCCCGAATCCCATCACGAGGGGAGACTTGGTGGAAAGGGCACACTAGGGAGAAGATCGATGGTGATCAAGGACGTTGAGACATTTCGTAAAGCGCACCTCACAGTTTTGCAACAATCAACCTTAGTTGCTCCGTACATCGAGGAGCACATGCAGATTCTCAGGGACGAAAACTCAACAAAGTCTGCGGCCTTCATTCAGCGTCTGCACAATAGTACTTTCTCCGCTTGGTTGCGAAAACGTCTTATGGGTGTCGAGGGGTCCATCGAGCACGATCTTGACATTCCAAGGATACAACATCAACGGGTATACATTTTACACAAGAGCCCAGGACAAGAAAAGTACCCCAAAATAGTGGTGTCCGGATCGACGCGATAGACATCAATGGCAATACAAACTCATACTATGGAGTCATAGAGGAGAATATGGGAACTAGAGTACGGACCTTTGAAGATCCCACTGTTCAAGTGCCAATGGGTGAAGCTGACTGGAGGAGGTGTTAAAGTTGATGACTATGGAATGACATTAGTGGACCTAAACAAGATTGGCTTTCTAGACGAACCGTTCGTCCTGGCCAAAGCTATCACACAAGTTTTTTATGTGAAGGACATGGCTAGCAGACCGAAGAAAGGTGTGGGTAAGCAATTGGACCCATCACAAGACAAGCCAAAGCATCATATAATCCTTCCTGGAAAGAGAAAAATCGTAGGAGTTGAGGACAAGACGGATGAAGATTATGATATGCTCGATGGCCTGCCTCCATTCTCGGTGGCTGATGACCCAAGCATCCTGTTAGCAGCGGAGGAGACACGTATCTACGGCGTGACAACAATCAAGGAACTTTTAAAGAGGAAGTTTATTAGTGTCCGAGTAAACGATGATGCCATGTAATTTAATTGCACTATGTTCCACCTATGTTGTAATGACTATATTTGCATTTATGTTCCAAGCATCCTGTTAGATTTTCTATTAATTTCAAAGATTTTTCTATTAATTTTCCAGGATTTATTATTAATTCTAGCATTTTATAATGATTTTCTATTAATTTCAAAGATTTTCTATTAATTTTCCAGGATATATACAATATACAAACATATAACATTTCCAATATACAACATACAAACATATAACATTTTCAATATACAACATATGTACAATATAAATATTTTTAAGTATTTTTGTAACATAAATATTTCTAAGCACGTTCAAAATTTTCTAACATGGCCGAACACATTCTAACACACATTCTCAACATACATTTTCAACACATTCTCAATATACATTTCCAAACTAAATTTCAATATTAATTTTTCAATGCAACCAACATGAAGCAAAGCATGAACATAGTATTTTTCAATGCGACGTGGTTCGTTAAGCAACATGAACGTTCGCTAAGCAAATATGCATGGCCAAACACGTTCGCTAATAGAAATATGCATGGCCGAACGCGTTTGCTAAGCAAATGTGCATGGCCGAATGCTTTCGGCCATGCATTAGGTACCTGCACACACAAGCATGCACGGCACGAAGGCCGGCTTCACAGGGGCACGGCATGAAGGCCGGCTTCACAGGGGGCTCACAGTGGAGCGCGGACGACGGGCGGCGGGCGGCGGCGCGCGGACGACGGGCGGCGGCACGACGGCGACGACGAGGACGAGGCCCGGCGGCGGTGGCTAAACGCCCTTTAGCACCGGTTCTTGTCTACCCGGTGCTAAATGTCATACAAGCGCCAAACGAAATTTTGGGGCCTTTAGCATCGGATTTTAGATCAACCCGGTGCTAAAGGCCCAATTTCGTTTAGCGTCATTTCGTTTAGCACCGGTGGCTACTATTTGGCCATATTAAATAAGAAAATTAATAGAAAATCTTTGAAATTAATAGAAAAT
>OAMR01000445.1:556-24746 GCA_900205405.1 Echinochloa crus-galli
GGCTGCACCTGGCTGCGCTGAGCTGGACCCATCTGTGGCTGCCCCTGATGACGCTGCTGCTGTGGTGCCCGAGGAAACTGAGGGCGCTGCTGCTGGTACTGGCCACGACTGAGCATGCCGGACTGGCCCTGGAAGCGCTGCTGGCCTCCCACCTGCTGACTCTGGGGAGGTGTGAAGCGTGGACGACTGCTGCTGCCCACCTGCTGTCCCTGGAGCTTCCTCTTCTTGTCCTCCATCTCACGGCGCTTGTGCTCCAACATCAGAGCGCCGTCCACCAGCTCATCTTGTTCTTCACGTGGAGGGCCCTCAGGTCACGGAATGATTGGAAGGCACCGTTAAAGAAGTGGTCGCCAACGGGTGGGCACGCGAACACGATAGCCGTCACCGGGCACGGCGGCCGGGAGGAGCCCGCGGGGGCGTTGAGGCCGTTGGCGACGATGTCGACGGCGTTCAGGATGGAGAGCGCCGCGCCGAGGCTGTGGCCGGTGACGGTGATGCTGGTCTCCTCGTCCTTGTACAACTCCATCAGGCTCCTCACCTCCTCAAGAACCTGGACTTTGGCGCTGGTCTTTGTGTACTTGGAGTCGGGGTTGCTGGCCGTGTACAGGGACAGGAAGCCCCTGTGCACGCGGGCCAACGCGTTGATGCCGGCCTTGGAGCCCAGCACCTGGTCGGCGGGCACGGGAAAGAACTCAAAGTCCTCGATCCACTCCGGGGCTGTCACCGACCCGCGCCATGCGACGACGATGTCGCGCCTCCCAAGAGCCGCGGCTCCCTCGTCCGTGGCCACCGCCACGTAGCCTATGAAGTTGGACTCCCTGCACCACGCGTCCTCGAGCGCCGGATGCGGCAGGACGAGGAACGGCGGGAGCAGGGACGACGGCTCCACCGTGGCGTACACGAGCTTGGTGACCCTGTAGTGCCCGGCGGCGGGCACCCCCGTGCCGGCCAGCAGGTTCGAGCGGTCGTACATGCAATCGCCGGCGTGCGGCGAGCGCTTCTCCTTGTTGAACGCGTCGCCGGTGGCCTGCACGAGCTCGCCGTAGGAGATGATGGACTTGCGGAGGTCCATGTCCAGCGGGTCAAGGAGGCCGCTCCATGAGTTCTCGCCGTGGAGCTCGCGCCACCTCTTGGCGATGCTTCCGGTAGCTCCAGACGACGGCATGGCTACTACCCTGGCTACGCACCCGGCCTAGCTAGCTTGTACTTGCTCAGCTAAAGAACCTGTGTTTGTGTTGTGGGATACAAGCTAGCTCGTGTATTCGTTGTGTGGTTTCATTGCTTCAGCTTGGTATGCATTTATAGGACTCTCCTGGTCGATCCATGCATGCATTTTCTCCCATGCATGCATCTTCTCCTCCATGGATTTGGCTGTGGAGCAATAATAGTACGCATGGCACAGCTAGCTAGGACCGTAGGACTAGCAGGGTTGCAGAGAGGATACACGTGACATGCATGAGTTCTTGGACACTGCATTTGTCGATGCATGCCTCCTGACTTGGATGCATGGATTTGCTGCGGCTTGCACACGTGATATGCGTGCTGCCTTGCTGCTGCTGTGTGTACCATATGGGCGGGCGCTGTTGGTTTCTTCCGTTTGGACCAGGCGTTAGCCTGTCCCATGTGGACCAGCAGGGCCATGTCACGGATGACTGAGAAGAACGGCATGAGAAGAGAGCTTAGGTGCACGCGTAGTATGTGGGTGATTGGGTGGCAAGGTCACCAGGACTGGTGTTATTGTGAGACCTCTCTGGGGGTTAAGCATGGGAAGATAACCGGATGGAATGAGACTAATCGAAAGAGCTAACGAATCTGCCTCTTGTTTCGCTTTGCTTCCATTCACCATCTAAAGGACCGAAATAATGACGACCCAAAGAGGATTTAAGGAGAGCATTGCAAGTAGAAAATAATATATGCCCATAAGGATAATTGTGTGTCATGTTGGCATATTACATTCATAGTGTTGAAAAATTATGTTAAGTGTTGGACCACACCTAGATTAAAATCTTGGCTACACCACTGAATACATGTGATTTCCAGAAATGGTAGTCACTACTGAATAAGTACTTGAAAATTCATAAAAAATCAAGAAAATGCCTCAAATGTTTCCGGTAATAGTCTCCAGATATTGAGCCTCGTACAACACGTGTGCTACCACGTGGACTCCTCCACAGAAGAGAATGCACGTCCACACGTAGTAACATTGGAAAGAAAAGCACATTGACTTACACACAAATCCTAAATGCGAATGCAACACAAGGAGACCACGCATACGCCGATGGCGCCGTATGCATTATTAATTATTGATACGATGCATGCATGAGCAGGAAAAACCAAGCAAGTTGGTCAGGTCAGAGGTTGTAGTCCTTGAGCTCCCACTTCCCTTGGGCGTTCTTGACCATGCACTTGTTCTGAATCACCCACCAGCTGGCCGGCACGGGGTACTCGTCCTTTAGCGCGTCAGTGTCCCTGTTCAGAAGCGCCCAGTCACGGTCCACCTCGAGCTTGAACCCTCCAGCGCTGCCCTGCTCCGCGGCCACGCCATGCAGGTAGCCTTGGAGGTTGTGAGCCGTGCACTCAGGGTCCTTCAGGTACGGCGACAGGGCTGTGTTGATGTGTAGTTGCACAGCCACATCAGCGTACACCAGTCCTAATATCTTCATGTTGTCGATGATATTGGGTACGGGATCTATCTTGTTCTTCACGTGGAGGGCCCTCAGGTCACGGAATGATTGGAAGGCACCGTTAAAGAAGTGGTCGCCAACGGGTGGGCACGCGAACACGATAGCCGTCACCGGGCACGGCGGCCGGGAGGAGCCCGCGGGGGCGTTGAGGCCGTTGGCGACGATGTCGACGGCGTTCAGGATGGAGAGCGCCGCGCCGAGGCTGTGGCCGGTGACGGTGATGCTGGTCTCCTCGTCCTTGTACAACTCCATCAGGCTCCTCACCTCCTCAAGAACCTGGACTTTGGCGCTGGTCTTTGTGTACTTGGAGTCGGGGTTGCTGGCCGTGTACAGGGACAGGAAGCCCCTGTGCACGCGGGCCAACGCGTTGATGCCGGCCTTGGAGCCCAGCACCTGGTCGGCGGGCACGGGAAAGAACTCAAAGTCCTCGATCCACTCCGGGGCTGTCACCGACCCGCGCCATGCGACGACGATGTCGCGCCTCCCAAGAGCCGCGGCTCCCTCGTCCGTGGCCACCGCCACGTAGCCTATGAAGTTGGACTCCCTGCACCACGCGTCCTCGAGCGCCGGATGCGGCAGGACGAGGAACGGCGGGAGCAGGGACGACGGCTCCACCGTGGCGTACACGAGCTTGGTGACCCTGTAGTGCCCGGCGGCGGGCACCCCCGTGCCGGCCAGCAGGTTCGAGCGGTCGTACATGCAATCGCCGGCGTGCGGCGAGCGCTTCTCCTTGTTGAACGCGTCGCCGGTGGCCTGCACGAGCTCGCCGTAGGAGATGATGGACTTGCGGAGGTCCATGTCCAGCGGGTCAAGGAGGCCGCTCCATGAGTTCTCGCCGTGGAGCTCGCGCCACCTCTTGGCGATGCTTCCGGTAGCTCCAGACGACGGCATGGCTACTACCCTGGCTACGCACCCGGCCTAGCTAGCTTGTACTTGCTCAGCTAAAGAACCTGTGTTTGTGTTGTGGGATACAAGCTAGCTCGTGTATTCGTTGTGTGGTTTCATTGCTTCAGCTTGGTATGCATTTATAGGACTCTCCTGGTCGATCCATGCATGCATTTTCTCCCATGCATGCATCTTCTCCTCCATGGATTTGGCTGTGGAGCAATAATAGTACGCATGGCACAGCTAGCTAGGACCGTAGGACTAGCAGGGTTGCAGAGAGGATACACGTGACATGCATGAGTTCTTGGACACTGCATTTGTCGATGCATGCCTCCTGACTTGGATGCATGGATTTGCTGCGGCTTGCACACGTGATATGCGTGCTGCCTTGCTGCTGCTGTGTGTACCATATGGGCGGGCGCTGTTGGTTTCTTCCGTTTGGACCAGGCGTTAGCCTGTCCCATGTGGACCAGCAGGGCCATGTCACGGATGACTGAGAAGAACGGCATGAGAAGAGAGCTTAGGTGCACGCGTAGTATGTGGGTGATTGGGTGGCAAGGTCACCAGGACTGGTGTTATTGTGAGACCTCTCTGGGGGTTAAGCATGGGAAGATAACCGGATGGAATGAGACTAATCGAAAGAGCTAACGAATCTGCCTCTTGTTTCGCTTTGCTTCCATTCACCATCTAAAGGACCGAAATAATGACGACCCAAAGAGGATTTAAGGAGAGCATTGCAAGTAGAAAATAATATATGCCCATAAGGATAATTGTGTGTCATGTTGGCATATTACATTCATAGTGTTGAAAAATTATGTTAAGTGTTGGACCACACCTAGATTAAAATCTTGGCTACACCACTGAATACATGTGATTTCCAGAAATGGTAGTCACTACTGAATAAGTACTTGAAAATTCATAAAAAATCAAGAAAATGCCTCAAATGTTTCCGGTAATAGTCTCCAGATATTGAGCCTCGTACAACACGTGTGCTACCACGTGGACTCCTCCACAGAAGAGAATGCACGTCCACACGTAGTAACATTGGAAAGAAAAGCACATTGACTTACACACAAATCCTAAATGCGAATGCAACACAAGGAGACCACGCATACGCCGATGGCGCCGTATGCATTATTAATTATTGATACGATGCATGCATGAGCAGGAAAAACCAAGCAAGTTGGTCAGGTCAGAGGTTGTAGTCCTTGAGCTCCCACTTCCCTTGGGCGTTCTTGACCATGCACTTGTTCTGAATCACCCACCAGCTGGCCGGCACGGGGTACTCGTCCTTTAGCGCGTCAGTGTCCCTGTTCAGAAGCGCCCAGTCACGGTCCACCTCGAGCTTGAACCCTCCAGCGCTGCCCTGCTCCGCGGCCACGCCATGCAGGTAGCCTTGGAGGTTGTGAGCCGTGCACTCAGGGTCCTTCAGGTACGGCGACAGGGCTGTGTTGATGTGTAGTTGCACAGCCACATCAGCGTACACCAGTCCTAATATCTTCATGTTGTCGATGATATTGGGTACGGGATCTATCTTGTTCTTCACGTGGAGGGCCCTCAGGTCACGGAATGATTGGAAGGCACCGTTAAAGAAGTGGTCGCCAACGGGTGGGCACGCGAACACGATAGCCGTCACCGGGCACGGCGGCCGGGAGGAGCCCGCGGGGGCGTTGAGGCCGTTGGCGACGATGTCGACGGCGTTCAGGATGGAGAGCGCCGCGCCGAGGCTGTGGCCGGTGACGGTGATGCTGGTCTCCTCGTCCTTGTACAACTCCATCAGGCTCCTCACCTCCTCAAGAACCTGGACTTTGGCGCTGGTCTTTGTGTACTTGGAGTCGGGGTTGCTGGCCGTGTACAGGGACAGGAAGCCCCTGTGCACGCGGGCCAACGCGTTGATGCCGGCCTTGGAGCCCAGCACCTGGTCGGCGGGCACGGGAAAGAACTCAAAGTCCTCGATCCACTCCGGGGCTGTCACCGACCCGCGCCATGCGACGACGATGTCGCGCCTCCCAAGAGCCGCGGCTCCCTCGTCCGTGGCCACCGCCACGTAGCCTATGAAGTTGGACTCCCTGCACCACGCGTCCTCGAGCGCCGGATGCGGCAGGACGAGGAACGGCGGGAGCAGGGACGACGGCTCCACCGTGGCGTACACGAGCTTGGTGACCCTGTAGTGCCCGGCGGCGGGCACCCCCGTGCCGGCCAGCAGGTTCGAGCGGTCGTACATGCAATCGCCGGCGTGCGGCGAGCGCTTCTCCTTGTTGAACGCGTCGCCGGTGGCCTGCACGAGCTCGCCGTAGGAGATGATGGACTTGCGGAGGTCCATGTCCAGCGGGTCAAGGAGGCCGCTCCATGAGTTCTCGCCGTGGAGCTCGCGCCACCTCTTGGCGATGCTTCCGGTAGCTCCAGACGACGGCATGGCTACTACCCTGGCTACGCACCCGGCCTAGCTAGCTTGTACTTGCTCAGCTAAAGAACCTGTGTTTGTGTTGTGGGATACAAGCTAGCTCGTGTATTCGTTGTGTGGTTTCATTGCTTCAGCTTGGTATGCATTTATAGGACTCTCCTGGTCGATCCATGCATGCATTTTCTCCCATGCATGCATCTTCTCCTCCATGGATTTGGCTGTGGAGCAATAATAGTACGCATGGCACAGCTAGCTAGGACCGTAGGACTAGCAGGGTTGCAGAGAGGATACACGTGACATGCATGAGTTCTTGGACACTGCATTTGTCGATGCATGCCTCCTGACTTGGATGCATGGATTTGCTGCGGCTTGCACACGTGATATGCGTGCTGCCTTGCTGCTGCTGTGTGTACCATATGGGCGGGCGCTGTTGGTTTCTTCCGTTTGGACCAGGCGTTAGCCTGTCCCATGTGGACCAGCAGGGCCATGTCACGGATGACTGAGAAGAACGGCATGAGAAGAGAGCTTAGGTGCACGCGTAGTATGTGGGTGATTGGGTGGCAAGGTCACCAGGACTGGTGTTATTGTGAGACCTCTCTGGGGGTTAAGCATGGGAAGATAACCGGATGGAATGAGACTAATCGAAAGAGCTAACGAATCTGCCTCTTGTTTCGCTTTGCTTCCATTCACCATCTAAAGGACCGAAATAATGACGACCCAAAGAGGATTTAAGGAGAGCATTGCAAGTAGAAAATAATATATGCCCATAAGGATAATTGTGTGTCATGTTGGCATATTACATTCATAGTGTTGAAAAATTATGTTAAGTGTTGGACCACACCTAGATTAAAATCTTGGCTACACCACTGAATACATGTGATTTCCAGAAATGGTAGTCACTACTGAATAAGTACTTGAAAATTCATAAAAAATCAAGAAAATGCCTCAAATGTTTCCGGTAATAGTCTCCAGATATTGAGCCTCGTACAACACGTGTGCTACCACGTGGACTCCTCCACAGAAGAGAATGCACGTCCACACGTAGTAACATTGGAAAGAAAAGCACATTGACTTACACACAAATCCTAAATGCGAATGCAACACAAGGAGACCACGCATACGCCGATGGCGCCGTATGCATTATTAATTATTGATACGATGCATGCATGAGCAGGAAAAACCAAGCAAGTTGGTCAGGTCAGAGGTTGTAGTCCTTGAGCTCCCACTTCCCTTGGGCGTTCTTGACCATGCACTTGTTCTGAATCACCCACCAGCTGGCCGGCACGGGGTACTCGTCCTTTAGCGCGTCAGTGTCCCTGTTCAGAAGCGCCCAGTCACGGTCCACCTCGAGCTTGAACCCTCCAGCGCTGCCCTGCTCCGCGGCCACGCCATGCAGGTAGCCTTGGAGGTTGTGAGCCGTGCACTCAGGGTCCTTCAGGTACGGCGACAGGGCTGTGTTGATGTGTAGTTGCACAGCCACATCAGCGTACACCAGTCCTAATATCTTCATGTTGTCGATGATATTGGGTACGGGATCTATCTTGTTCTTCACGTGGAGGGCCCTCAGGTCACGGAATGATTGGAAGGCACCGTTAAAGAAGTGGTCGCCAACGGGTGGGCACGCGAACACGATAGCCGTCACCGGGCACGGCGGCCGGGAGGAGCCCGCGGGGGCGTTGAGGCCGTTGGCGACGATGTCGACGGCGTTCAGGATGGAGAGCGCCGCGCCGAGGCTGTGGCCGGTGACGGTGATGCTGGTCTCCTCGTCCTTGTACAACTCCATCAGGCTCCTCACCTCCTCAAGAACCTGGACTTTGGCGCTGGTCTTTGTGTACTTGGAGTCGGGGTTGCTGGCCGTGTACAGGGACAGGAAGCCCCTGTGCACGCGGGCCAACGCGTTGATGCCGGCCTTGGAGCCCAGCACCTGGTCGGCGGGCACGGGAAAGAACTCAAAGTCCTCGATCCACTCCGGGGCTGTCACCGACCCGCGCCATGCGACGACGATGTCGCGCCTCCCAAGAGCCGCGGCTCCCTCGTCCGTGGCCACCGCCACGTAGCCTATGAAGTTGGACTCCCTGCACCACGCGTCCTCGAGCGCCGGATGCGGCAGGACGAGGAACGGCGGGAGCAGGGACGACGGCTCCACCGTGGCGTACACGAGCTTGGTGACCCTGTAGTGCCCGGCGGCGGGCACCCCCGTGCCGGCCAGCAGGTTCGAGCGGTCGTACATGCAATCGCCGGCGTGCGGCGAGCGCTTCTCCTTGTTGAACGCGTCGCCGGTGGCCTGCACGAGCTCGCCGTAGGAGATGATGGACTTGCGGAGGTCCATGTCCAGCGGGTCAAGGAGGCCGCTCCATGAGTTCTCGCCGTGGAGCTCGCGCCACCTCTTGGCGATGCTTCCGGTAGCTCCAGACGACGGCATGGCTACTACCCTGGCTACGCACCCGGCCTAGCTAGCTTGTACTTGCTCAGCTAAAGAACCTGTGTTTGTGTTGTGGGATACAAGCTAGCTCGTGTATTCGTTGTGTGGTTTCATTGCTTCAGCTTGGTATGCATTTATAGGACTCTCCTGGTCGATCCATGCATGCATTTTCTCCCATGCATGCATCTTCTCCTCCATGGATTTGGCTGTGGAGCAATAATAGTACGCATGGCACAGCTAGCTAGGACCGTAGGACTAGCAGGGTTGCAGAGAGGATACACGTGACATGCATGAGTTCTTGGACACTGCATTTGTCGATGCATGCCTCCTGACTTGGATGCATGGATTTGCTGCGGCTTGCACACGTGATATGCGTGCTGCCTTGCTGCTGCTGTGTGTACCATATGGGCGGGCGCTGTTGGTTTCTTCCGTTTGGACCAGGCGTTAGCCTGTCCCATGTGGACCAGCAGGGCCATGTCACGGATGACTGAGAAGAACGGCATGAGAAGAGAGCTTAGGTGCACGCGTAGTATGTGGGTGATTGGGTGGCAAGGTCACCAGGACTGGTGTTATTGTGAGACCTCTCTGGGGGTTAAGCATGGGAAGATAACCGGATGGAATGAGACTAATCGAAAGAGCTAACGAATCTGCCTCTTGTTTCGCTTTGCTTCCATTCACCATCTAAAGGACCGAAATAATGACGACCCAAAGAGGATTTAAGGAGAGCATTGCAAGTAGAAAATAATATATGCCCATAAGGATAATTGTGTGTCATGTTGGCATATTACATTCATAGTGTTGAAAAATTATGTTAAGTGTTGGACCACACCTAGATTAAAATCTTGGCTACACCACTGAATACATGTGATTTCCAGAAATGGTAGTCACTACTGAATAAGTACTTGAAAATTCATAAAAAATCAAGAAAATGCCTCAAATGTTTCCGGTAATAGTCTCCAGATATTGAGCCTCGTACAACACGTGTGCTACCACGTGGACTCCTCCACAGAAGAGAATGCACGTCCACACGTAGTAACATTGGAAAGAAAAGCACATTGACTTACACACAAATCCTAAATGCGAATGCAACACAAGGAGACCACGCATACGCCGATGGCGCCGTATGCATTATTAATTATTGATACGATGCATGCATGAGCAGGAAAAACCAAGCAAGTTGGTCAGGTCAGAGGTTGTAGTCCTTGAGCTCCCACTTCCCTTGGGCGTTCTTGACCATGCACTTGTTCTGAATCACCCACCAGCTGGCCGGCACGGGGTACTCGTCCTTTAGCGCGTCAGTGTCCCTGTTCAGAAGCGCCCAGTCACGGTCCACCTCGAGCTTGAACCCTCCAGCGCTGCCCTGCTCCGCGGCCACGCCATGCAGGTAGCCTTGGAGGTTGTGAGCCGTGCACTCAGGGTCCTTCAGGTACGGCGACAGGGCTGTGTTGATGTGTAGTTGCACAGCCACATCAGCGTACACCAGTCCTAATATCTTCATGTTGTCGATGATATTGGGTACGGGATCTATCTTGTTCTTCACGTGGAGGGCCCTCAGGTCACGGAATGATTGGAAGGCACCGTTAAAGAAGTGGTCGCCAACGGGTGGGCACGCGAACACGATAGCCGTCACCGGGCACGGCGGCCGGGAGGAGCCCGCGGGGGCGTTGAGGCCGTTGGCGACGATGTCGACGGCGTTCAGGATGGAGAGCGCCGCGCCGAGGCTGTGGCCGGTGACGGTGATGCTGGTCTCCTCGTCCTTGTACAACTCCATCAGGCTCCTCACCTCCTCAAGAACCTGGACTTTGGCGCTGGTCTTTGTGTACTTGGAGTCGGGGTTGCTGGCCGTGTACAGGGACAGGAAGCCCCTGTGCACGCGGGCCAACGCGTTGATGCCGGCCTTGGAGCCCAGCACCTGGTCGGCGGGCACGGGAAAGAACTCAAAGTCCTCGATCCACTCCGGGGCTGTCACCGACCCGCGCCATGCGACGACGATGTCGCGCCTCCCAAGAGCCGCGGCTCCCTCGTCCGTGGCCACCGCCACGTAGCCTATGAAGTTGGACTCCCTGCACCACGCGTCCTCGAGCGCCGGATGCGGCAGGACGAGGAACGGCGGGAGCAGGGACGACGGCTCCACCGTGGCGTACACGAGCTTGGTGACCCTGTAGTGCCCGGCGGCGGGCACCCCCGTGCCGGCCAGCAGGTTCGAGCGGTCGTACATGCAATCGCCGGCGTGCGGCGAGCGCTTCTCCTTGTTGAACGCGTCGCCGGTGGCCTGCACGAGCTCGCCGTAGGAGATGATGGACTTGCGGAGGTCCATGTCCAGCGGGTCAAGGAGGCCGCTCCATGAGTTCTCGCCGTGGAGCTCGCGCCACCTCTTGGCGATGCTTCCGGTAGCTCCAGACGACGGCATGGCTACTACCCTGGCTACGCACCCGGCCTAGCTAGCTTGTACTTGCTCAGCTAAAGAACCTGTGTTTGTGTTGTGGGATACAAGCTAGCTCGTGTATTCGTTGTGTGGTTTCATTGCTTCAGCTTGGTATGCATTTATAGGACTCTCCTGGTCGATCCATGCATGCATTTTCTCCCATGCATGCATCTTCTCCTCCATGGATTTGGCTGTGGAGCAATAATAGTACGCATGGCACAGCTAGCTAGGACCGTAGGACTAGCAGGGTTGCAGAGAGGATACACGTGACATGCATGAGTTCTTGGACACTGCATTTGTCGATGCATGCCTCCTGACTTGGATGCATGGATTTGCTGCGGCTTGCACACGTGATATGCGTGCTGCCTTGCTGCTGCTGTGTGTACCATATGGGCGGGCGCTGTTGGTTTCTTCCGTTTGGACCAGGCGTTAGCCTGTCCCATGTGGACCAGCAGGGCCATGTCACGGATGACTGAGAAGAACGGCATGAGAAGAGAGCTTAGGTGCACGCGTAGTATGTGGGTGATTGGGTGGCAAGGTCACCAGGACTGGTGTTATTGTGAGACCTCTCTGGGGGTTAAGCATGGGAAGATAACCGGATGGAATGAGACTAATCGAAAGAGCTAACGAATCTGCCTCTTGTTTCGCTTTGCTTCCATTCACCATCTAAAGGACCGAAATAATGACGACCCAAAGAGGATTTAAGGAGAGCATTGCAAGTAGAAAATAATATATGCCCATAAGGATAATTGTGTGTCATGTTGGCATATTACATTCATAGTGTTGAAAAATTATGTTAAGTGTTGGACCACACCTAGATTAAAATCTTGGCTACACCACTGAATACATGTGATTTCCAGAAATGGTAGTCACTACTGAATAAGTACTTGAAAATTCATAAAAAATCAAGAAAATGCCTCAAATGTTTCCGGTAATAGTCTCCAGATATTGAGCCTCGTACAACACGTGTGCTACCACGTGGACTCCTCCACAGAAGAGAATGCACGTCCACACGTAGTAACATTGGAAAGAAAAGCACATTGACTTACACACAAATCCTAAATGCGAATGCAACACAAGGAGACCACGCATACGCCGATGGCGCCGTATGCATTATTAATTATTGATACGATGCATGCATGAGCAGGAAAAACCAAGCAAGTTGGTCAGGTCAGAGGTTGTAGTCCTTGAGCTCCCACTTCCCTTGGGCGTTCTTGACCATGCACTTGTTCTGAATCACCCACCAGCTGGCCGGCACGGGGTACTCGTCCTTTAGCGCGTCAGTGTCCCTGTTCAGAAGCGCCCAGTCACGGTCCACCTCGAGCTTGAACCCTCCAGCGCTGCCCTGCTCCGCGGCCACGCCATGCAGGTAGCCTTGGAGGTTGTGAGCCGTGCACTCAGGGTCCTTCAGGTACGGCGACAGGGCTGTGTTGATGTGTAGTTGCACAGCCACATCAGCGTACACCAGTCCTAATATCTTCATGTTGTCGATGATATTGGGTACGGGATCTATCTTGTTCTTCACGTGGAGGGCCCTCAGGTCACGGAATGATTGGAAGGCACCGTTAAAGAAGTGGTCGCCAACGGGTGGGCACGCGAACACGATAGCCGTCACCGGGCACGGCGGCCGGGAGGAGCCCGCGGGGGCGTTGAGGCCGTTGGCGACGATGTCGACGGCGTTCAGGATGGAGAGCGCCGCGCCGAGGCTGTGGCCGGTGACGGTGATGCTGGTCTCCTCGTCCTTGTACAACTCCATCAGGCTCCTCACCTCCTCAAGAACCTGGACTTTGGCGCTGGTCTTTGTGTACTTGGAGTCGGGGTTGCTGGCCGTGTACAGGGACAGGAAGCCCCTGTGCACGCGGGCCAACGCGTTGATGCCGGCCTTGGAGCCCAGCACCTGGTCGGCGGGCACGGGAAAGAACTCAAAGTCCTCGATCCACTCCGGGGCTGTCACCGACCCGCGCCATGCGACGACGATGTCGCGCCTCCCAAGAGCCGCGGCTCCCTCGTCCGTGGCCACCGCCACGTAGCCTATGAAGTTGGACTCCCTGCACCACGCGTCCTCGAGCGCCGGATGCGGCAGGACGAGGAACGGCGGGAGCAGGGACGACGGCTCCACCGTGGCGTACACGAGCTTGGTGACCCTGTAGTGCCCGGCGGCGGGCACCCCCGTGCCGGCCAGCAGGTTCGAGCGGTCGTACATGCAATCGCCGGCGTGCGGCGAGCGCTTCTCCTTGTTGAACGCGTCGCCGGTGGCCTGCACGAGCTCGCCGTAGGAGATGATGGACTTGCGGAGGTCCATGTCCAGCGGGTCAAGGAGGCCGCTCCATGAGTTCTCGCCGTGGAGCTCGCGCCACCTCTTGGCGATGCTTCCGGTAGCTCCAGACGACGGCATGGCTACTACCCTGGCTACGCACCCGGCCTAGCTAGCTTGTACTTGCTCAGCTAAAGAACCTGTGTTTGTGTTGTGGGATACAAGCTAGCTCGTGTATTCGTTGTGTGGTTTCATTGCTTCAGCTTGGTATGCATTTATAGGACTCTCCTGGTCGATCCATGCATGCATTTTCTCCCATGCATGCATCTTCTCCTCCATGGATTTGGCTGTGGAGCAATAATAGTACGCATGGCACAGCTAGCTAGGACCGTAGGACTAGCAGGGTTGCAGAGAGGATACACGTGACATGCATGAGTTCTTGGACACTGCATTTGTCGATGCATGCCTCCTGACTTGGATGCATGGATTTGCTGCGGCTTGCACACGTGATATGCGTGCTGCCTTGCTGCTGCTGTGTGTACCATATGGGCGGGCGCTGTTGGTTTCTTCCGTTTGGACCAGGCGTTAGCCTGTCCCATGTGGACCAGCAGGGCCATGTCACGGATGACTGAGAAGAACGGCATGAGAAGAGAGCTTAGGTGCACGCGTAGTATGTGGGTGATTGGGTGGCAAGGTCACCAGGACTGGTGTTATTGTGAGACCTCTCTGGGGGTTAAGCATGGGAAGATAACCGGATGGAATGAGACTAATCGAAAGAGCTAACGAATCTGCCTCTTGTTTCGCTTTGCTTCCATTCACCATCTAAAGGACCGAAATAATGACGACCCAAAGAGGATTTAAGGAGAGCATTGCAAGTAGAAAATAATATATGCCCATAAGGATAATTGTGTGTCATGTTGGCATATTACATTCATAGTGTTGAAAAATTATGTTAAGTGTTGGACCACACCTAGATTAAAATCTTGGCTACACCACTGAATACATGTGATTTCCAGAAATGGTAGTCACTACTGAATAAGTACTTGAAAATTCATAAAAAATCAAGAAAATGCCTCAAATGTTTCCGGTAATAGTCTCCAGATATTGAGCCTCGTACAACACGTGTGCTACCACGTGGACTCCTCCACAGAAGAGAATGCACGTCCACACGTAGTAACATTGGAAAGAAAAGCACATTGACTTACACACAAATCCTAAATGCGAATGCAACACAAGGAGACCACGCATACGCCGATGGCGCCGTATGCATTATTAATTATTGATACGATGCATGCATGAGCAGGAAAAACCAAGCAAGTTGGTCAGGTCAGAGGTTGTAGTCCTTGAGCTCCCACTTCCCTTGGGCGTTCTTGACCATGCACTTGTTCTGAATCACCCACCAGCTGGCCGGCACGGGGTACTCGTCCTTTAGCGCGTCAGTGTCCCTGTTCAGAAGCGCCCAGTCACGGTCCACCTCGAGCTTGAACCCTCCAGCGCTGCCCTGCTCCGCGGCCACGCCATGCAGGTAGCCTTGGAGGTTGTGAGCCGTGCACTCAGGGTCCTTCAGGTACGGCGACAGGGCTGTGTTGATGTGTAGTTGCACAGCCACATCAGCGTACACCAGTCCTAATATCTTCATGTTGTCGATGATATTGGGTACGGGATCTATCTTGTTCTTCACGTGGAGGGCCCTCAGGTCACGGAATGATTGGAAGGCACCGTTAAAGAAGTGGTCGCCAACGGGTGGGCACGCGAACACGATAGCCGTCACCGGGCACGGCGGCCGGGAGGAGCCCGCGGGGGCGTTGAGGCCGTTGGCGACGATGTCGACGGCGTTCAGGATGGAGAGCGCCGCGCCGAGGCTGTGGCCGGTGACGGTGATGCTGGTCTCCTCGTCCTTGTACAACTCCATCAGGCTCCTCACCTCCTCAAGAACCTGGACTTTGGCGCTGGTCTTTGTGTACTTGGAGTCGGGGTTGCTGGCCGTGTACAGGGACAGGAAGCCCCTGTGCACGCGGGCCAACGCGTTGATGCCGGCCTTGGAGCCCAGCACCTGGTCGGCGGGCACGGGAAAGAACTCAAAGTCCTCGATCCACTCCGGGGCTGTCACCGACCCGCGCCATGCGACGACGATGTCGCGCCTCCCAAGAGCCGCGGCTCCCTCGTCCGTGGCCACCGCCACGTAGCCTATGAAGTTGGACTCCCTGCACCACGCGTCCTCGAGCGCCGGATGCGGCAGGACGAGGAACGGCGGGAGCAGGGACGACGGCTCCACCGTGGCGTACACGAGCTTGGTGACCCTGTAGTGCCCGGCGGCGGGCACCCCCGTGCCGGCCAGCAGGTTCGAGCGGTCGTACATGCAATCGCCGGCGTGCGGCGAGCGCTTCTCCTTGTTGAACGCGTCGCCGGTGGCCTGCACGAGCTCGCCGTAGGAGATGATGGACTTGCGGAGGTCCATGTCCAGCGGGTCAAGGAGGCCGCTCCATGAGTTCTCGCCGTGGAGCTCGCGCCACCTCTTGGCGATGCTTCCGGTAGCTCCAGACGACGGCATGGCTACTACCCTGGCTACGCACCCGGCCTAGCTAGCTTGTACTTGCTCAGCTAAAGAACCTGTGTTTGTGTTGTGGGATACAAGCTAGCTCGTGTATTCGTTGTGTGGTTTCATTGCTTCAGCTTGGTATGCATTTATAGGACTCTCCTGGTCGATCCATGCATGCATTTTCTCCCATGCATGCATCTTCTCCTCCATGGATTTGGCTGTGGAGCAATAATAGTCACCGCCGGAACTATAATGGCTCTGGTCTTGGTCGAGTCATCTTCCGGCGCCCAGCCCCCGAGCATGCGAGGGACTTGGCCTGGTTCCCTTGGAACGCGTCGAGTCGTCTTCCGGCGCCCAGCCCCCGAGCATGCGAGGGACTTGGCCTGGTTCCCTTGGAACGCGCCGAGTCATCTTCCGGCGCCTAGCCCCCGAGCATGCGAGGGACTTGGCCTGGTTCCCTTGGAACGCGCCGAGTCATCTTCCGGCGCCTAGCCCCCGAGCATGCGAGGGACTTGGCCTGGTTCCCTTGGAACGCGCCGAGTCATCTTCCGGCGCCTAGCCCCCGAGCATGCGAGGGACTTGGCCTGGTTCCCTTGGAACGCGCCGAGTCATCTTCCGGCGCCTAGCCCCCGAGCATGCGAGGGACTTGGCCTGGATCTCTTGGAACTTTTTTAGTTATTTTCCGGCGCCTAGCCCCCGTTCATGCGAGGGACTTGGCCTGGTTCCCTTGGAACGCGCCGAGTCATCTTCCGGCGCCTATCCCCCGAGCATGCGAGGGACTTGGCCTGGTTCTCTGGGAACGCGCCGATTTATTTTCCAGCGCCCAGCCCCCGAGCATGCGAGGGACTTGGCCTGGTTCGCCTTGAACGCGCCGAGTCATCTTCCGGCGCCCAGCCCCCGAGCATGCGAGGGACTTGGCCTGGTTCTCTTAGAACGCGCCGATTTATTTTCCGGCGCCCAGCCCCCGAGCATGCGAGGGACTTGGCCTGGTTCCCCTTGAACGCGCCGAGTCATCTTCCGGCGCCCAGCCCCCGAGCATGCGAGGGACTTGGCCTGGTTCTCTTATAACGAGCTGAGTTATTTTCCGGCGCCCAGCCCCCGAGCATGCTAGGGACTTGGCCTGGTTCTCTTGGAATGCGCCGATTTATTTTCCGGCGCCTATCCCCCGACCATGCGAGGGACATGGCCTGGTTCCCTTGGAATGCGCCAAGTCATCTTCCGGCGCCCAGCCCCCGAGCATGCGAGGGACTTGTCCTTGTTCCCTTGGAACGTGTCGAGTCGTCTTCCGGCGCCCAGCCCCCGAGCATGCGAGGGACATGGCCTGGTTCTCTTGGAACGAGCCGAGTTATTTTCCGGCGCCCAGCACCCGAGCATGCGAGGGACTTGGCCTGGTTCCCTTGGAACGCGTCGAGTCATCTTCCGGCGCCCAGCCCCCGAGCATGCGAGGGACTTGGCCTGGTTCCCTTGGAACGCGTCGAGTCATCTTCCGGCGCCCAGCCCCCGAGCATGCGAGGGACATAGCCTGGTTCTCTTGGAACGCGCCGAGTTATTTTCCGGCGCCTAGCCCCCGAGCATGCGAGGGACTTGGCCTGGTTCCCTTGGAACGCGTCGAGTCATCTTCCGGCGCCCAGCCCCCGAGCATGCGAGGGACTTGGCCTAGTTCCCTTGGAACGTGTCGAGTCGTCTTCTGGCGCCCAGCCCCCGAGCATGCGAGGGACATGGCCTGGTTCTCTTGGAACGCGCCGAGTCATCTTCCGTCGCCCCGCCCCCGAGCATTCAAGGGACTTGGCCTGGTTCGCTTGGAACGCGCCGAGTCATTTTTCGGCGCCCAGCCCCCGAGCATGCGAGGGACTTGGCCTGGTTCTCTGGAAATGCGCCGATTTATTTTCCGACGCCCAGCCCCCGAGCATGCGAGGGACTTGGCCTGGTTCCCCTTGAACGCGCCGAGTCATCTTCCGGCGCCCAGCCCCCGAGCATGCGAGGGACTTGGCCTGGTTCTCTTGGAACGAGCTGAGTTATTTTCCGGCGCCCAGCCCCCGAGCATGCGAGGGACATGGCCTGGTTCCCTTAGAACACGCCGAATCGTCTTCTGGTGCCCAGCCCCCGAGCTTGCGAGGGACTTGGCCTGGTTCTCTTGGAATGCGCCGATTTATTTTCCGGCGCCTATCCCCCGACCATGCGAGGGACATGGCCTGGTTCCCTTGGAATGCGCCAAGCCATCTTCCGGCGCCCAGCCCCCGAGCATGCGAGGGACTTGGCCTGGTTCTCTTAGAACGCGCCGATTTATTTTCCGGCGCCCAGCCCCCGACCATGCGAGGGACATGGCCTGGTTCCCTTGGAACGCGCCGAGTCATCTTCCAGTGCCCAGCCCCCGAGCATGCGAGGGACTTGGCCTGGTTCTCTTGGAACGAGCTGAGTTATTTTCCGGCGCCCAGCCCCCGAGCATGCGAGGGACTTGGCCTGGTTCTCTTGGAACGAGCTGAGTTATTTTCCGGCGCCCAGCCCCCGAGCATGCGAGGGACTTGGCCTGGTTCTCTTGGAACGAGCTGAGTTATTTTCCGGCGCCCAGCCCCCGAGCATGCGAGGGACTTGGCCTGGTTCTCTTGGAACGAGCTGAGTTATTTTCCGGCGCCCAGCCCCCGAGCATGCGAGGGACTTGGCCTGGTTCTCTTGGAACGAGCTGAGTTATTTTCCGGCGCCCAGCCCCCGAGCATGCGAGGGACTTGGCCTGGTTCTCTTGGAACGAGCTGAGTTATTTTCCGGCGCCCAGCCCCCGAGCATGCGAGGGACTTGGCCTGGTTCTCTTGGAACGAGCTGAGTTATTTTCCGGCGCCCAGCCCCCGAGCATGCGAGGGACTTGGCCTGGTTCTCTTGGAACGAGCTGAGTTATTTTCCGGCGCCCAGCCCCCGAGCATGCGAGGGACTTGGCCTGGCTCTCTTGGAACGCGCCGAGTTATTTTCCAGCGCCCAGCCCCCGAGCATGCGAGGGACTTGGCCTGGTTCTCTTGGAACGAGCTGAGTTATTTTCCGGCGCCCAGCCCCCGAGCATGCGAGGGACTTGGCCTGGTTCTCTTGGAACGAGCTGAGTTATTTTCCGGCGCCCAGCCCCCGAGCATGCGAGGGACTTGGCCTGGTTCTCTTGGAACGAGCTGAGTTATTTTCCGGCGCCCAGCCCCCGAGCATGCGAGGGACTTGGCCTGGTTCTCTTGGAACGAGCTGAGTTATTTTCCGGCGCCCAGCCCCCGAGCATGCGAGGGACTTGGCCTGGTTCTCTTGGAACGAGCTGAGTTATTTTCCGGCGCCCAGCCCCCGAGCATGCGAGGGACTTGGCCTGGTTCTCTTGGAACGAGCTGAGTTATTTTCCGGCGCCCAGCCCCCGAGCATGCGAGGGACTTGGCCTGGTTCTCTTGGAACGAGCTGAGTTATTTTCCGGCGCCCAGCCCCCGAGCATGCGAGGGACTTGGCCTGGTTCTCTTGGAACGAGCTGAGTTATTTTCCGGCGCCCAGCCCCCGAGCATGCGAGGGACTTGGCCTGGTTCTCTTGGAACGAGCTGAGTTATTTTCCGGCGCCCAGCCCCCGACCATGCGAGGGACATGGCCTGGTTCCCTTGGAACTCGCCGAGTCATCTTCCGGCGCCCAGCCCCCGAGCATGCGAGGGACTTGGCCTGGTTCTCTTGGAACGAGCTGAGTTATTTTCCGGCGCCCAGCCCCCGACCATGCGAGGGACATGGCCTGGTTCCCTTGGAACTCGCGGAACCTAGGCACCGAGATTGACTGACCCTCAGGGCGCAACGTGGGGGGGACAATGGCATCCACGCACCGGCAAATCATGCCAACAACAAAATAAATGGTGCAACGTGCGGAGCTCCCCGTACTCACGGAGGCTCCCAACACGGGACTGGGTCTAACGGGACCTAGCCGATGGGGCTACCATCCTCGGTGGAATCCGAAATCACCCCGTGCCTTGCCTCCTACAACGCCGTAGGCCACTCGGTAACCACTGCCAAGCTAGAGACGTACAAGCTACTCAACCAAGACCAGAGCCATTATAGTTCCGGCGGCGGCGACAGGCTCCCAGGTTGCCGCTTTTACGAACCAGTCCTTAGAGAGAGTCACTGGGGTCAGGCAAAACACACAAACCCCAGCTTCCCTGAGCCAAGTTGCTAAAAAGCAAGTTTTAACATTAAGGTTGAAGTGGACCATTAAGTCAATATTAACAATTAAGTAAAAGTGACAGTAGTTGCGCCTAGCAAAATACTACCCATATGAAAAACCCATAGGAATACAAGGACAGGGAAATAAATGCTAGGTACGACCTTAATGGTATATAGTATTAGACACATGCGTATGTAAAGAACAGTGTATTAAAAGAGTGAGTAGGTAGCAAGGATTGTCCGTGCTATGACTTGCCTTCCTCGGAGTACGGCTGCTGCTGCGAGTCCTGCTCCGGCACGTCCTCAACGTACTCAAAGTCCAAAGCTACGGGCTCGCCGACTGGACACGAACATCACGCACGCATTCCAAAACAATCATCACATGCAAGCAAAAGTAATTCTATTAGAACAGTATACCAAACAGTGAAAACAGTACAAAAACAGGAGCTAGAAATAATCTACGCTTCGCTACGAACACACGAGCGCGAAAATCACGCTATGAGCGCGAAAGTTAAAACGTGAAAGTTATAGCGTTTCTAAGGTTCGGGGGCTTGCTGGCAAGTTTCTGAAACTTCCAGGGGCTAAATTGCGAAAAACCGAGGACCTATATGTAATTTTGTATTAAAACAGGAGGGCTAACGTGCAAAAACGCAAAGGCTGGACTGCGGGTTCAATTTTTAAAAAGATCAGGGGCCTAAACGAATAAAACAGGACCTAACTGTAAATAACTTTGAACTACACAGGACCGCGGGTTGATTTTGAAGTAGTTGGAGGGTTCTTTTGCAAAGTGGCTCGGAGTTGACTGGTAAGCTCCCGATTGACCCGGGCTGGGCGCGACCTACGGCCGTAGGATCCCGATCCGACGATCCTGATTGGATCTCGGTCGGAGGGGACTCAGTCAGCCGAGTCCGGCGGCGGCGCCGCCCACGCGCGCGGTGGAGGCTCGCCGGAGCGAGGTGGTTCTTGGGCTAGGGGCCTCCATTGGCCATGGGGTTTGCACTTATGGCACCAGGGAAGGACGGTGAGCAAATTGGTGGAGTTCAGGACGAGGTTGAGGTGGTGGTGGTGGCGCTCGACGATGGCCGGCGGTCGGCCTTCTCCGGTGAGCTCGTGGGGTGCGAAATAGAGCGAGAGAGAGAGCAGGGAAGGGCTCTGGAGGTAGCTCACCGACTCACGAAGCTTCTGGCGGGGTCGGCAGGGTCGGAGCGGCGTCGGCAGGGCGGATCAACGGCGCGGTGGCGGAGCTCCAATGGCGGCGGCGGGGCGCGATGCGGGGAAGCGGCTCTGGCGGAGGAACAACGACGACCCGAGGCGTGGCAGATGCGGATCGGCACGCCGGTCCTCGAGGCGATGTTGGTTTGCCCCGACCAACGACCGAGGCGGCCAATCGGAGCGGCAAACTCCGCGGCGGCGCTCGGATGGCGGCGGCGGCGCGGAGAGGAGAGGGCGGCGCTAGGGTTGGAGGCGATGGGGTGAAGGGAGCGGGGCGCTGCGCAGACCGAGTTAAGAAGGCACGGCAGGAGAGGGGCCTCGGCGTGCGGGTCATCCGCGGCAAGCCGCGCCATCGGCGGGAGGAGGAAGAAGGCATGTGACGTCGGCGTGACGTCAGCGGCCTGACGCGCGGGGCCCGGCTGACAGCGAGAGAGGGAGGCGGGGGCGAGCGGCTGCGGCTGGCTTGGCTGGGCCGGGTGGGCCGAGGGGAGTGGCTGGGCCGCGAGCGAAGAAAAGGAGGGGGGGAGATGGACTTGGTTGAGCGGGCCGAAAGCGAGAAAGGGAAGGAGCTGGGCCGAACCAGAAAAGAAGAAAAGGGGGAGAAAGTGGACCGGGGAAAGAGTCCAGGGAGCAAAACCGAACTATGGCCTAACAACTTTTCTAGAGCTCCAAACAAAGTGATTCAAATTCGAATTTAAATATTTTTAAATTCTTGTTTGAATCACAAGCAATACAAAAATAAATGCACCAGCATGAATGCAACAATAAATGTTTCTCACTTATGTTTGATTTTAAATTTTAGAAAATTATTATTTAGCCTTTATAAAATAGGTGAGAGCATTAAATAATTAATTAAATGCCAAAAATTTTAAATTGAGCATTTTTGGGTGTTACAAACCTACCCCCCTTGAGATGAATCTTGTCCTCGAGATTCGGGTGTAGACGCGAAGAGCTGTGGGTACTCGGACTTGAGGTCTTCTTCCTGCTCCCAAGTCGCTTCATCTTCTGAATGCCGGCTCCACTGCACCTTGCACATCTGAATGGTCTTGTTCCTCAGCACTCTCTCTGACACCTCCAGGATCCTGATCGGATACTCCTCGTACGTGAGGTCCTCCTGAACATTCAACTCATCAATCGGGATCTGCTCCTCTGGCACCCGCAAGCATTTCTTCAACTGGGACACATGGAACACATCATGTACTCCGGCTAGTCTCTCAGGCAGATCTAGCCGATATGCCACTTCGCCCATCCGTTCCTGTATCCTGAACAGTCCGATGTAACGAGGCACCAATTTGCCTTTGACATTGAACCGCTTTACACCTCTAATGGGTGACACCTTGAGGTACACAAAATCATCAACCCTGAAGCTGAGGTCCCTCCGTCTGACATCGGCATAACTCTTCTGCCTGGACTGGGCCACCTTCAGGTTCTCTCTGATCACCTGCACCTGCCGCTCTGCATCTCTGAGTATCTCCGGACCAAAGACCTGACTCTCTCCAGTCTGATTCCAGAACAATGGGGTCCGGCACTTCCTGCCATACAATGCCTCGAACGGTGCCATCTGCAAACTCTTCTGATAGCTGTTATTGTAGGAGAACTCTGCATACGGCAAACTCTTATCCCAGCTGACACCGTACTGTAATGCACAAGCCCTCAGCATATCTTCTAGTATCTGATTGGTCCGCTCTGTCTGACCATCTGTCTGCGGGTGATAGGCTGAGCTGAAGTGCAACTTCGTGTCCATAGACTCATGTAACTTCCGCTAGAAGTGCGAGGTGAACTGAGTACCACGATCTGATACAATCTTCTTCGGCACCCCGTGTAAGTACACAATCCGCTCCATATACAACTCTGCTAGCCTGGCGCCTGTGTAGGTGTTCTTCACTGGCAGAAAGTGGGCCACCTTGGTCAGACGATCAACAATCACCCAAATAGAGTCAAATCCTCTCTGAGTGCGGGGCAGACCAGTGATGAAGTCCATACCAACTTCTTCCCATTTCCACTCCGGGATCTTCAACGGCTGAAGCAATCCAGCTGGCCTCTGATGTTCTGCCTTGACTCGCTGACATGTGTCGCACAATGCCACGTGAGTCGCCACATCACGCTTCAGTCCATACCACCAGAATCTCTCCTTGATGTCCTGGTACATCTTAGTGCTGCCTGGGTGGATCGAATAAGCTGAGTCATGTGCCTCTCTCAGAATCATCTCTCTGATCTGCGCTACATCTGGCACACATATCCTCTTCCCATGCCAGCGAGGAAAAAGGCCGGAGGAGGTCCGGCGGTGGAGTTCGTCGGAGTTGGATGCTCGGCGGCGCGACGGCTCTGAATGGAGAGGGATGAAATTGATGAGCCAGGGATGGAATCGAGGGTGGGGAACAGTCTGGTTGGGTTCTTTACCTCGTGGCGGACCGATTGGAGGCGGTGGTCGGCCGGGAGGTGCACCGGGGCGGCCTGGCGGCGGAGCTCGAGCTCGGCGGCTCGGGAGCGGCGCGACTGGAGGGGGTGGCGGCGCTAGGGTTGGTGCGAGGGGCGAGACGGGAGCGGAGCGGGGGCGCGGCGCTTGTTTAAGAAGGCACGGAGGCAGGGGCCTTGGCGTGCGGGCCGGCCGCGGTGAGCCGCGCCATTAGCGCGCGCTCGGAAGGAAAGGGAGCGAGGGAGAAGAAGGAAAGGAGAGGGAGTGCCGCTGACGCGTGGGGTCGGGGCGTCAGTGAAGGAGAGAGGGGGCGCGGGCGCGGGCGGTATTGGGCCGGAAGAAGACGGCCCAGGCGAGGGGGGGAAAAGAAAAGGAAGGGGAGAGGGAAGGGAGGTGGGCCGCGCTGCTGGGCCGGACCGGGAAAACTGGGCCGGGGAAAAGAGAGAGAGAAAAGGAGCTGGGCCGGGCTGGAAAGTGAGCTGGACCATGAGGAATAGTTGAGGGGTGCACAGTGGACTTCGGAAATAAGACCAGGGAGCAAAAACGAACTATGGGCCAGGCCGCTCGTGACCCTGAGCAAGGCTATCATGATAGATCGTACACTCTGCAGAGGTTTCGCCCTTTACCCACCAGTCGCGTAAAAGTTCAAAGGAACTTTGCACCCAACCACGCACATCAACACTTCCAAGGTGTGACTGCATAGGGACGCTACGAGGCTTTCACAAGACACCCTAACAAGACAGTAGCCGCTAAGGTACAATAAGGTGGTGAGACTCTAGGCACCGAGATTGACT
>OAMR01000445.1:27358-41454 GCA_900205405.1 Echinochloa crus-galli
AAATACAAGGATAGGGAAATAAATGCTAGGTACAACCTTAATGGTAAACAGTATTAGACACATGCGTATGTAATGAACAGTGTATTAAAAGGGTGAGTAGGTAGCAAGGATTGTCTGTGCTATAACTTGCCTTCCTCAGAGTACGGCTGCTGCTGCGAGTCCTGCTCCGGCACGTCCTCAACGTACTCGAAGTCCAAAGCTACGGGCTCGCCGACTGGACACGATCATCACGCAAGCATCCAAAACAATCATTACATGCAAACAAATTAATTCTATTAGAACAGTACACCAAACAGTGAAAACAGTACAAAAACAGGAGCTAGAAATAAGGGACTTGGCCTGGTTCTCTTGGAACGCGCCGAGTTATTTTCCGGCGCCTAGCCCCCGAGCATGCGAGGGACTTGGCCTGGTTCTCTTGGAACGCGCCGAGTTATTTTCCGGCGCCTAGCCCCCGAGCATGCGAGGGACTTGGCCTGGTTCTCTTGGAACGCGCCGAGTTATTTTCCGGCGCCTAGCCCCCGAGCATGCGAGGGACTTGGCCTGGTTCTCTTGGAACGCGCCGAGTTATTTTCCGGCGCCTAGCCCCCGAGCATGCGAGGGACTTGGCCTGGTTCTCTTGGAACGCGCCGAGTTATTTTCCGGCGCCTAGCCCCCGAGCATGCGAGGGACTTGGCCTGGTTCTCTTGGAACGCGCCGAGTTATTTTCCGGCGCCTAGCCCCCGAGCATGCGAGGGACTTGGCCTGGTTCTCTTGGAACGCGCCGAGTTATTTTCCGGCGCCTAGCCCCCGAGCATGCGAGGGACTTGGCCTGGTTCTCTTGGAACGCGCCGAGTTATTTTCCGGCGCCTAGCCCCCGAGCATGCGAGGGACTTGGCCTGGTTCTCTTGGAACGCGCCGAGTTATTTTCCGGCGCCTAGCCCCCGAGCATGCGAGGGACTTGGCCTGGTTCTCTTGGAACGCGCCGAGTTATTTTCCGGCGCCTAGCCCCCGAGCATGCGAGGGACTTGGCCTGGTTCTCTTGGAACGCGCCGAGTTATTTTCCGGCGCCTAGCCCCCGAGCATGCGAGGGACTTGGCCTGGTTCTCTTGGAACGCGCCGAGTTATTTTCCGGCGCCTAGCCCCCGAGCATGCGAGGGACTTGGCCTGGTTCTCTTGGAACGCGCCGAGTTATTTTCCGGCGCCTAGCCCCCGAGCATGCGAGGGACTTGGCCTGGTTCTCTTGGAACGCGCCGAGTTATTTTCCGGCGCCTAGCCCCCGAGCATGCGAGGGACTTGGCCTGGTTCTCTTGGAACGCGCCGAGTTATTTTCCGGCGCCTAGCCCCCGAGCATGCGAGGGACTTGGCCTGGTTCTCTTGGAACGCGCCGAGTTATTTTCCGGCGCCTAGCCCCCGAGCATGCGAGGGACTTGGCCTGGTTCTCTTGGAACGCGCCGAGTTATTTTCCGGCGCCTAGCCCCCGAGCATGCGAGGGACTTGGCCTGGTTCTCTTGGAACGCGCCGAGTTATTTTCCGGCGCCTAGCCCCCGAGCATGCGAGGGACTTGGCCTGGTTCTCTTGGAACGCGCCGAGTTATTTTCCGGCGCCTAGCCCCCGAGCATGCGAGGGACTTGGCCTGGTTCTCTTGGAACGCGCCGAGTTATTTTCCGGCGCCTAGCCCCCGAGCATGCGAGGGACTTGGCCTGGTTCTCTTGGAACGCGCCGAGTTATTTTCCGGCGCCTAGCCCCCGAGCATGCGAGGGACTTGGCCTGGTTCTCTTGGAACGCGCCGAGTTATTTTCCGGCGCCTAGCCCCCGAGCATGCGAGGGACTTGGCCTGGTTCTCTTGGAACGCGCCGAGTTATTTTCCGGCGCCTAGCCCCCGAGCATGCGAGGGACTTGGCCTGGTTCTCTTGGAACGCGCCGAGTTATTTTCCGGCGCCTAGCCCCCGAGCATGCGAGGGACTTGGCCTGGTTCTCTTGGAACGCGCCGAGTTATTTTCCGGCGCCTAGCCCCCGAGCATGCGAGGGACTTGGCCTGGTTCTCTTGGAACGCGCCGAGTTATTTTCCGGCGCCTAGCCCCCGAGCATGCGAGGGACTTGGCCTGGTTCTCTTGGAACGCGCCGAGTTATTTTCCGGCGCCTAGCCCCCGAGCATGCGAGGGACTTGGCCTGGTTCTCTTGGAACGCGCCGAGTTATTTTCCGGCGCCTAGCCCCCGAGCATGCGAGGGACTTGGCCTGGTTCTCTTGGAACGCGCCGAGTTATTTTCCGGCGCCTAGCCCCCGAGCATGCGAGGGACTTGGCCTGGTTCTCTTGGAACGCGCCGAGTTATTTTCCGGCGCCTAGCCCCCGAGCATGCGAGGGACTTGGCCTGGTTCTCTTGGAACGCGCCGAGTTATTTTCCGGCGCCTAGCCCCCGAGCATGCGAGGGACTTGGCCTGGTTCTCTTGGAACGCGCCGAGTTATTTTCCGGCGCCTAGCCCCCGAGCATGCGAGGGACTTGGCCTGGTTCTCTTGGAACGCGCCGAGTTATTTTCCGGCGCCTAGCCCCCGAGCATGCGAGGGACTTGGCCTGGTTCTCTTGGAACGCGCCGAGTTATTTTCCGGCGCCTAGCCCCCGAGCATGCGAGGGACTTGGCCTGGTTCTCTTGGAACGCGCCGAGTTATTTTCCGGCGCCTAGCCCCCGAGCATGCGAGGGACTTGGCCTGGTTCTCTTGGAACGCGCCGAGTTATTTTCCGGCGCCTAGCCCCCGAGCATGCGAGGGACTTGGCCTGGTTCTCTTGGAACGCGCCGAGTTATTTTCCGGCGCCTAGCCCCCGAGCATGCGAGGGACTTGGCCTGGTTCTCTTGGAACGCGCCGAGTTATTTTCCGGCGCCTAGCCCCCGAGCATGCGAGGGACTTGGCCTGGTTCTCTTGGAACGCGCCGAGTTATTTTCCGGCGCCTAGCCCCCGAGCATGCGAGGGACTTGGCCTGGTTCTCTTGGAACGCGCCGAGTTATTTTCCGGCGCCTAGCCCCCGAGCATGCGAGGGACTTGGCCTGGTTCTCTTGGAACGCGCCGAGTTATTTTCCGGCGCCTAGCCCCCGAGCATGCGAGGGACTTGGCCTGGTTCTCTTGGAACGCGCCGAGTTATTTTCCGGCGCCTAGCCCCCGAGCATGCGAGGGACTTGGCCTGGTTCTCTTGGAACGCGCCGAGTTATTTTCCGGCGCCTAGCCCCCGAGCATGCGAGGGACTTGGCCTGGTTCTCTTGGAACGCGCCGAGTTATTTTCCGGCGCCTAGCCCCCGAGCATGCGAGGGACTTGGCCTGGTTCTCTTGGAACGCGCCGAGTTATTTTCCGGCGCCTAGCCCCCGAGCATGCGAGGGACTTGGCCTGGTTCTCTTGGAACGCGCCGAGTTATTTTCCGGCGCCTAGCCCCCGAGCATGCGAGGGACTTGGCCTGGTTCTCTTGGAACGCGCCGAGTTATTTTCCGGCGCCTAGCCCCCGAGCATGCGAGGGACTTGGCCTGGTTCTCTTGGAACGCGCCGAGTTATTTTCCGGCGCCTAGCCCCCGAGCATGCGAGGGACTTGGCCTGGTTCTCTTGGAACGCGCCGAGTTATTTTCCGGCGCCTAGCCCCCGAGCATGCGAGGGACTTGGCCTGGTTCTCTTGGAACGCGCCGAGTTATTTTCCGGCGCCTAGCCCCCGAGCATGCGAGGGACTTGGCCTGGTTCTCTTGGAACGCGCCGAGTTATTTTCCGGCGCCTAGCCCCCGAGCATGCGAGGGACTTGGCCTGGTTCTCTTGGAACGCGCCGAGTTATTTTCCGGCGCCTAGCCCCCGAGCATGCGAGGGACTTGGCCTGGTTCTCTTGGAACGCGCCGAGTTATTTTCCGGCGCCTAGCCCCCGAGCATGCGAGGGACTTGGCCTGGTTCTCTTGGAACGCGCCGAGTTATTTTCCGGCGCCTAGCCCCCGAGCATGCGAGGGACTTGGCCTGGTTCTCTTGGAACGCGCCGAGTTATTTTCCGGCGCCTAGCCCCCGAGCATGCGAGGGACTTGGCCTGGTTCTCTTGGAACGCGCCGAGTTATTTTCCGGCGCCTAGCCCCCGAGCATGCGAGGGACTTGGCCTGGTTCTCTTGGAACGCGCCGAGTTATTTTCCGGCGCCTAGCCCCCGAGCATGCGAGGGACTTGGCCTGGTTCTCTTGGAACGCGCCGAGTTATTTTCCGGCGCCTAGCCCCCGAGCATGCGAGGGACTTGGCCTGGTTCTCTTGGAACGCGCCGAGTTATTTTCCGGCGCCTAGCCCCCGAGCATGCGAGGGACTTGGCCTGGTTCTCTTGGAACGCGCCGAGTTATTTTCCGGCGCCTAGCCCCCGAGCATGCGAGGGACTTGGCCTGGTTCTCTTGGAACGCGCCGAGTTATTTTCCGGCGCCTAGCCCCCGAGCATGCGAGGGACTTGGCCTGGTTCTCTTGGAACGCGCCGAGTTATTTTCCGGCGCCTAGCCCCCGAGCATGCGAGGGACTTGGCCTGGTTCTCTTGGAACGCGCCGAGTTATTTTCCGGCGCCTAGCCCCCGAGCATGCGAGGGACTTGGCCTGGTTCTCTTGGAACGCGCCGAGTTATTTTCCGGCGCCTAGCCCCCGAGCATGCGAGGGACTTGGCCTGGTTCTCTTGGAACGCGCCGAGTTATTTTCCGGCGCCTAGCCCCCGAGCATGCGAGGGACTTGGCCTGGTTCTCTTGGAACGCGCCGAGTTATTTTCCGGCGCCTAGCCCCCGAGCATGCGAGGGACTTGGCCTGGTTCTCTTGGAACGCGCCGAGTTATTTTCCGGCGCCTAGCCCCCGAGCATGCGAGGGACTTGGCCTGGTTCTCTTGGAACGCGCCGAGTTATTTTCCGGCGCCTAGCCCCCGAGCATGCGAGGGACTTGGCCTGGTTCTCTTGGAACGCGCCGAGTTATTTTCCGGCGCCTAGCCCCCGAGCATGCGAGGGACTTGGCCTGGTTCTCTTGGAACGCGCCGAGTTATTTTCCGGCGCCTAGCCCCCGAGCATGCGAGGGACTTGGCCTGGTTCTCTTGGAACGCGCCGAGTTATTTTCCGGCGCCTAGCCCCCGAGCATGCGAGGGACTTGGCCTGGTTCTCTTGGAACGCGCCGAGTTATTTTCCGGCGCCTAGCCCCCGAGCATGCGAGGGACTTGGCCTGGTTCTCTTGGAACGCGCCGAGTTATTTTCCGGCGCCTAGCCCCCGAGCATGCGAGGGACTTGGCCTGGTTCTCTTGGAACGCGCCGAGTTATTTTCCGGCGCCTAGCCCCCGAGCATGCGAGGGACTTGGCCTGGTTCTCTTGGAACGCGCCGAGTTATTTTCCGGCGCCTAGCCCCCGAGCATGCGAGGGACTTGGCCTGGTTCTCTTGGAACGCGCCGAGTTATTTTCCGGCGCCTAGCCCCCGAGCATGCGAGGGACTTGGCCTGGTTCTCTTGGAACGCGCCGAGTTATTTTCCGGCGCCTAGCCCCCGAGCATGCGAGGGACTTGGCCTGGTTCTCTTGGAACGCGCCGAGTTATTTTCCGGCGCCTAGCCCCCGAGCATGCGAGGGACTTGGCCTGGTTCTCTTGGAACGCGCCGAGTTATTTTCCGGCGCCTAGCCCCCGAGCATGCGAGGGACTTGGCCTGGTTCTCTTGGAACGCGCCGAGTTATTTTCCGGCGCCTAGCCCCCGAGCATGCGAGGGACTTGGCCTGGTTCTCTTGGAACGCGCCGAGTTATTTTCCGGCGCCTAGCCCCCGAGCATGCGAGGGACTTGGCCTGGTTCTCTTGGAACGCGCCGAGTTATTTTCCGGCGCCTAGCCCCCGAGCATGCGAGGGACTTGGCCTGGTTCTCTTGGAACGCGCCGAGTTATTTTCCGGCGCCTAGCCCCCGAGCATGCGAGGGACTTGGCCTGGTTCTCTTGGAACGCGCCGAGTTATTTTCCGGCGCCTAGCCCCCGAGCATGCGAGGGACTTGGCCTGGTTCTCTTGGAACGCGCCGAGTTATTTTCCGGCGCCTAGCCCCCGAGCATGCGAGGGACTTGGCCTGGTTCTCTTGGAACGCGCCGAGTTATTTTCCGGCGCCTAGCCCCCGAGCATGCGAGGGACTTGGCCTGGTTCTCTTGGAACGCGCCGAGTTATTTTCCGGCGCCTAGCCCCCGAGCATGCGAGGGACTTGGCCTGGTTCTCTTGGAACGCGCCGAGTTATTTTCCGGCGCCTAGCCCCCGAGCATGCGAGGGACTTGGCCTGGTTCTCTTGGAACGCGCCGAGTTATTTTCCGGCGCCTAGCCCCCGAGCATGCGAGGGACTTGGCCTGGTTCTCTTGGAACGCGCCGAGTTATTTTCCGGCGCCTAGCCCCCGAGCATGCGAGGGACTTGGCCTGGTTCTCTTGGAACGCGCCGAGTTATTTTCCGGCGCCTAGCCCCCGAGCATGCGAGGGACTTGGCCTGGTTCTCTTGGAACGCGCCGAGTTATTTTCCGGCGCCTAGCCCCCGAGCATGCGAGGGACTTGGCCTGGTTCTCTTGGAACGCGCCGAGTTATTTTCCGGCGCCTAGCCCCCGAGCATGCGAGGGACTTGGCCTGGTTCTCTTGGAACGCGCCGAGTTATTTTCCGGCGCCTAGCCCCCGAGCATGCGAGGGACTTGGCCTGGTTCTCTTGGAACGCGCCGAGTTATTTTCCGGCGCCTAGCCCCCGAGCATGCGAGGGACTTGGCCTGGTTCTCTTGGAACGCGCCGAGTTATTTTCCGGCGCCTAGCCCCCGAGCATGCGAGGGACTTGGCCTGGTTCTCTTGGAACGCGCCGAGTTATTTTCCGGCGCCTAGCCCCCGAGCATGCGAGGGACTTGGCCTGGTTCTCTTGGAACGCGCCGAGTTATTTTCCGGCGCCTAGCCCCCGAGCATGCGAGGGACTTGGCCTGGTTCTCTTGGAACGCGCCGAGTTATTTTCCGGCGCCTAGCCCCCGAGCATGCGAGGGACTTGGCCTGGTTCTCTTGGAACGCGCCGAGTTATTTTCCGGCGCCTAGCCCCCGAGCATGCGAGGGACTTGGCCTGGTTCTCTTGGAACGCGCCGAGTTATTTTCCGGCGCCTAGCCCCCGAGCATGCGAGGGACTTGGCCTGGTTCTCTTGGAACGCGCCGAGTTATTTTCCGGCGCCTAGCCCCCGAGCATGCGAGGGACTTGGCCTGGTTCTCTTGGAACGCGCCGAGTTATTTTCCGGCGCCTAGCCCCCGAGCATGCGAGGGACTTGGCCTGGTTCTCTTGGAACGCGCCGAGTTATTTTCCGGCGCCTAGCCCCCGAGCATGCGAGGGACTTGGCCTGGTTCTCTTGGAACGCGCCGAGTTATTTTCCGGCGCCTAGCCCCCGAGCATGCGAGGGACTTGGCCTGGTTCTCTTGGAACGCGCCGAGTTATTTTCCGGCGCCTAGCCCCCGAGCATGCGAGGGACTTGGCCTGGTTCTCTTGGAACGCGCCGAGTTATTTTCCGGCGCCTAGCCCCCGAGCATGCGAGGGACTTGGCCTGGTTCTCTTGGAACGCGCCGAGTTATTTTCCGGCGCCTAGCCCCCGAGCATGCGAGGGACTTGGCCTGGTTCTCTTGGAACGCGCCGAGTTATTTTCCGGCGCCTAGCCCCCGAGCATGCGAGGGACTTGGCCTGGTTCTCTTGGAACGCGCCGAGTTATTTTCCGGCGCCTAGCCCCCGAGCATGCGAGGGACTTGGCCTGGTTCTCTTGGAACGCGCCGAGTTATTTTCCGGCGCCTAGCCCCCGAGCATGCGAGGGACTTGGCCTGGTTCTCTTGGAACGCGCCGAGTTATTTTCCGGCGCCTAGCCCCCGAGCATGCGAGGGACTTGGCCTGGTTCTCTTGGAACGCGCCGAGTTATTTTCCGGCGCCTAGCCCCCGAGCATGCGAGGGACTTGGCCTGGTTCTCTTGGAACGCGCCGAGTTATTTTCCGGCGCCTAGCCCCCGAGCATGCGAGGGACTTGGCCTGGTTCTCTTGGAACGCGCCGAGTTATTTTCCGGCGCCTAGCCCCCGAGCATGCGAGGGACTTGGCCTGGTTCTCTTGGAACGCGCCGAGTTATTTTCCGGCGCCTAGCCCCCGAGCATGCGAGGGACTTGGCCTGGTTCTCTTGGAACGCGCCGAGTTATTTTCCGGCGCCTAGCCCCCGAGCATGCGAGGGACTTGGCCTGGTTCTCTTGGAACGCGCCGAGTTATTTTCCGGCGCCTAGCCCCCGAGCATGCGAGGGACTTGGCCTGGTTCTCTTGGAACGCGCCGAGTTATTTTCCGGCGCCTAGCCCCCGAGCATGCGAGGGACTTGGCCTGGTTCTCTTGGAACGCGCCGAGTTATTTTCCGGCGCCTAGCCCCCGAGCATGCGAGGGACTTGGCCTGGTTCTCTTGGAACGCGCCGAGTTATTTTCCGGCGCCTAGCCCCCGAGCATGCGAGGGACTTGGCCTGGTTCTCTTGGAACGCGCCGAGTTATTTTCCGGCGCCTAGCCCCCGAGCATGCGAGGGACTTGGCCTGGTTCTCTTGGAACGCGCCGAGTTATTTTCCGGCGCCTAGCCCCCGAGCATGCGAGGGACTTGGCCTGGTTCTCTTGGAACGCGCCGAGTTATTTTCCGGCGCCTAGCCCCCGAGCATGCGAGGGACTTGGCCTGGTTCTCTTGGAACGCGCCGAGTTATTTTCCGGCGCCTAGCCCCCGAGCATGCGAGGGACTTGGCCTGGTTCTCTTGGAACGCGCCGAGTTATTTTCCGGCGCCTAGCCCCCGAGCATGCGAGGGACTTGGCCTGGTTCTCTTGGAACGCGCCGAGTTATTTTCCGGCGCCTAGCCCCCGAGCATGCGAGGGACTTGGCCTGGTTCTCTTGGAACGCGCCGAGTTATTTTCCGGCGCCTAGCCCCCGAGCATGCGAGGGACTTGGCCTGGTTCTCTTGGAACGCGCCGAGTTATTTTCCGGCGCCTAGCCCCCGAGCATGCGAGGGACTTGGCCTGGTTCTCTTGGAACGCGCCGAGTTATTTTCCGGCGCCTAGCCCCCGAGCATGCGAGGGACTTGGCCTGGTTCTCTTGGAACGCGCCGAGTTATTTTCCGGCGCCTAGCCCCCGAGCATGCGAGGGACTTGGCCTGGTTCTCTTGGAACGCGCCGAGTTATTTTCCGGCGCCTAGCCCCCGAGCATGCGAGGGACTTGGCCTGGTTCTCTTGGAACGCGCCGAGTTATTTTCCGGCGCCTAGCCCCCGAGCATGCGAGGGACTTGGCCTGGTTCTCTTGGAACGCGCCGAGTTATTTTCCGGCGCCTAGCCCCCGAGCATGCGAGGGACTTGGCCTGGTTCTCTTGGAACGCGCCGAGTTATTTTCCGGCGCCTAGCCCCCGAGCATGCGAGGGACTTGGCCTGGTTCTCTTGGAACGCGCCGAGTTATTTTCCGGCGCCTAGCCCCCGAGCATGCGAGGGACTTGGCCTGGTTCTCTTGGAACGCGCCGAGTTATTTTCCGGCGCCTAGCCCCCGAGCATGCGAGGGACTTGGCCTGGTTCTCTTGGAACGCGCCGAGTTATTTTCCGGCGCCTAGCCCCCGAGCATGCGAGGGACTTGGCCTGGTTCTCTTGGAACGCGCCGAGTTATTTTCCGGCGCCTAGCCCCCGAGCATGCGAGGGACTTGGCCTGGTTCTCTTGGAACGCGCCGAGTTATTTTCCGGCGCCTAGCCCCCGAGCATGCGAGGGACTTGGCCTGGTTCTCTTGGAACGCGCCGAGTTATTTTCCGGCGCCTAGCCCCCGAGCATGCGAGGGACTTGGCCTGGTTCTCTTGGAACGCGCCGAGTTATTTTCCGGCGCCTAGCCCCCGAGCATGCGAGGGACTTGGCCTGGTTCTCTTGGAACGCGCCGAGTTATTTTCCGGCGCCTAGCCCCCGAGCATGCGAGGGACTTGGCCTGGTTCTCTTGGAACGCGCCGAGTTATTTTCCGGCGCCTAGCCCCCGAGCATGCGAGGGACTTGGCCTGGTTCTCTTGGAACGCGCCGAGTTATTTTCCGGCGCCTAGCCCCCGAGCATGCGAGGGACTTGGCCTGGTTCTCTTGGAACGCGCCGAGTTATTTTCCGGCGCCTAGCCCCCGAGCATGCGAGGGACTTGGCCTGGTTCTCTTGGAACGCGCCGAGTTATTTTCCGGCGCCTAGCCCCCGAGCATGCGAGGGACTTGGCCTGGTTCTCTTGGAACGCGCCGAGTTATTTTCCGGCGCCTAGCCCCCGAGCATGCGAGGGACTTGGCCTGGTTCTCTTGGAACGCGCCGAGTTATTTTCCGGCGCCTAGCCCCCGAGCATGCGAGGGACTTGGCCTGGTTCTCTTGGAACGCGCCGAGTTATTTTCCGGCGCCTAGCCCCCGAGCATGCGAGGGACTTGGCCTGGTTCTCTTGGAACGCGCCGAGTTATTTTCCGGCGCCTAGCCCCCGAGCATGCGAGGGACTTGGCCTGGTTCTCTTGGAACGCGCCGAGTTATTTTCCGGCGCCTAGCCCCCGAGCATGCGAGGGACTTGGCCTGGTTCTCTTGGAACGCGCCGAGTTATTTTCCGGCGCCTAGCCCCCGAGCATGCGAGGGACTTGGCCTGGTTCTCTTGGAACGCGCCGAGTTATTTTCCGGCGCCTAGCCCCCGAGCATGCGAGGGACTTGGCCTGGTTCTCTTGGAACGCGCCGAGTTATTTTCCGGCGCCTAGCCCCCGAGCATGCGAGGGACTTGGCCTGGTTCTCTTGGAACGCGCCGAGTTATTTTCCGGCGCCTAGCCCCCGAGCATGCGAGGGACTTGGCCTGGTTCTCTTGGAACGCGCCGAGTTATTTTCCGGCGCCTAGCCCCCGAGCATGCGAGGGACTTGGCCTGGTTCTCTTGGAACGCGCCGAGTTATTTTCCGGCGCCTAGCCCCCGAGCATGCGAGGGACTTGGCCTGGTTCTCTTGGAACGCGCCGAGTTATTTTCCGGCGCCTAGCCCCCGAGCATGCGAGGGACTTGGCCTGGTTCTCTTGGAACGCGCCGAGTTATTTTCCGGCGCCTAGCCCCCGAGCATGCGAGGGACTTGGCCTGGTTCTCTTGGAACGCGCCGAGTTATTTTCCGGCGCCTAGCCCCCGAGCATGCGAGGGACTTGGCCTGGTTCTCTTGGAACGCGCCGAGTTATTTTCCGGCGCCTAGCCCCCGAGCATGCGAGGGACTTGGCCTGGTTCTCTTGGAACGCGCCGAGTTATTTTCCGGCGCCTAGCCCCCGAGCATGCGAGGGACTTGGCCTGGTTCTCTTGGAACGCGCCGAGTTATTTTCCGGCGCCTAGCCCCCGAGCATGCGAGGGACTTGGCCTGGTTCTCTTGGAACGCGCCGAGTTATTTTCCGGTGCCTAGCCCCCGAGCATGCGAGGGACTTGGCCTGGTTCTCTTGGAACGCGCCGAGTTATTTTCCGGTGCCTAGCCCCCGAGCATGCGAGGGACTTGGCCTGGTTCTCTTGGAACGCGCCGAGTTATTTTCCGGTGCCTAGCCCCCGAGCATGCGAGGGACTTGGCCTGGTTCTCTTGGAACGCGCCGAGTTATTTTCCGGTGCCTAGCCCCCGAGCATGCGAGGTACTTGGCCTGGTTCCCTTGGAACGCGTCGAGTCATCTTCCGGCGCCCAGCCCCCGAGCATGCGAGGGACTTGGCCTGGTTCTCTTGGAACGCGCCGATTTGTCTTCCGGCGCCCAGCCCCCGAGCATGCGAGGGACTTAGCCTGGTTCCCTTGGAACGCACCCAGTCGTCTTCCGGCGCCCAGCCCCCGAGCATGCGAGGGACTTGGCCTAGTTCTCTTGGAACGCGCCGAGTTATTTTCCGGCGCCCAGCCCTCGAGCATGCGAGGGACTTGGCCTGGTTCTCTTGGAATGTGCCGAGTTATTTTCCGGCGCCCAGCCCCCGAGCATGCGAGGGACTTGGCCTAGTTCTCTTGGAACGCGCCGAGTTATTTTCCGGCGCCCAGCCCTCGAGCATGCGAGGGACTTGGCCTGGTTCTCTTGGAATGTGCCGAGTTATTTTCCGGCGCCCAGCCCCCGAGCATGCGAGGGACTTAGCCTGGTTCCCTTGGAACGCGCCCAGTCTCTTCCGGCACCCAGCCCCCGAGCATGCGAGGGACTGTGCCTGGTTCTCTTGGAACGCGCCGAGTTATTTTCCGGCGCCCAGCCCTCGAGCATGCGAGGGACTTGGCCTGGTTCTCTTGGAAAGCGCCGAGTTATTTTCTGGCGCCCAGCCCCCGAGCATGTGAGAGACTTGGCCTGGTTCCCTTGGAACGCGCCGAGTCGTCTTCCGGCGCCCAGCCCTTGAGCATGCGAGCGACTTGGCCTGGTTCTCTTGGAACGCGCCGAGTTATTTTCCGTTGCCCAGCCCCCGAGCATGCGAGGGACTTGGCCTGGTTCTCTGGGAACGCGCCGAGTTATTTTCCGGCGCCCAGCCCCCGAGCATGCGACGGACTTGGCCTGGTTCCCTTGGAACGCGCCCAGTCGTCTTCCGGTGCCCAGCCCCCGAGCATGCGAGGGTCTTGGCCTGGTTCTCTTGGAACGCGCCTAGTTATTTTCCGGCGCCTAGCCCCCGAGCATGCGACGGACTTGGCCTGGTTCCCTTGGAACGCGCCCAGTCGTCTTCCGGTGCCCAGCCCCCGAGCATGCGTGGGTCTTGGCCTGGTTCCCTTTGAACGCGCCGAGTCGTCTTCCGGCGCCGAGCCCCCGAGCATGCGAGGGACTATGCCTGGTTCCCTTGGAACGCGCCGAGTCGTCTTCCGGCGCCTAGCCCCCAAGCATGCGAGGGACTTGGCCTGGATCTCTTGGAACGAGCTGAGTTATTTTCCGGCGCCCAGCCCCCGAGCATGCGAGGGACTTGGCCTGGTTCTCTTGGAACGCGCCGAGTCATCTTCCGGCGCCCAGCCCCCGAGCATGCGAGGGACTTGGCCTGGTTCTCTTGGAACGCGCCGAGTCATCTTCCGGCGCCCAGCCCCCGAGCATGCGAGGGACTTGGCCTGGTTCTCTTGGAACGCGCCGAGTCATCTTCCGGCGCCCAGCCCCCGAGCATGCGAGGGACTTGGCCTGGTTCTCTTGGAACGCGCCGAGTCATCTTCCGGCGCCCAGCCCCCGAGCATGCGAGGGACTTGGCCTGGTTCTCTTGGAACGCGCCGAGTTATTTTCCGGCGCCCAACACCCGAGCACGCAAGGGACTTGGCATGGTTCCCTTTGAACGCGCCGAGTCATCTTCCGGCGCCCAGCCCCCGAGCATGCGAGGGACTTGGCCTGGTTCTCTTGGAACGCGCCGAGTCATAGTCCGGCGCCCAGCCCCCGAGCACGCAAGGGCCTTGGCCTGGTTCCCTTTGAACGCGCCGAGTCATCTTCCGGCACCCAGCCCCCGAGCATGCGAGGGACTTGGACTGGTTCCCTTGGAATGCGCCGAGTCATCTTCCGGCGCCGCATGGTTCTCTTGGAACGTGCCGAGTCATCTTCCGGCGCCCAGCCCCCGAGTATGCGAGGGACTTGGCCTTGTTCTCTTGGAATGCGCCGAGTTATTTTCCGGCGCCCAGCACCCGATCATGCGAGGGTCTTGGCATGGTTCTCTTGGAACGTGCCGAGTCATCTTCCGGCGCCCAGCCCCCGAGTATGCGAGGGACTTGGCCTTGTTCTCTTGGAATGCGCCGAGTTATTTTCCGGCGCCCAGCACCCGATCATGCGAGGGTCTTGGCATGGTTCTCTTGGAACGTGCCGAGTCATCTTCCGGCGCCCAGCCCCCGAGACGGCGAGGGACTTGGCCTTGTTCTCTTGGAATGCGCCGAGTTATTTTCCGGCGCCCAGCACCCGATCATGCGAGGGTCTTGGCATGGTTCTCTTGGAATGCGCCGATTTATTTTCCGGCGCCCAGCACCCGATCATGCGAGGGTCTTGGCATGGTTCTCTTGGAACGTGCCGAGTTATTTTCCGGCGCCCAGCACCCGATCATGCGAGGGTCTTGGCATGGTTCTCTTGGAACGTGCCGAGTTATTTTCCGGCGCCCAGCACCCGATCATGCGAGGGTCTTGGCATGGTTCTCTTGGAACGTGCCGAGTTATTTTCCGGCGCCCAGCACCCGA
>OAMR01000445.1:46258-61479 GCA_900205405.1 Echinochloa crus-galli
TTGACTTGATCTTGGATATTTTTTTGCCTAAAAGGGAGAATTTCCTTTAGTTTTGCCTGGATTTCCTCTGATAAGACCTGATTAGAAGAAAATTCCTCTGCTTGTTCGGCAACAAGATCATCCAAAGGAAATGAGTAGCTGGGTGATGAAGTTATTTTCTCCTGGAAAGAGATATTGCCGAATTAATGATTATCCATTGAATAAAGAACTGGGAAGACTGGGTAATTATCTCTACCTCATTCCTGATCTCTTGGATGGAGAGAGAGGGTAGCTCAAGCTCAGGCAAAGATTCTTGTATGTCATGTTGAGGAGAGCTTGGAAGATCTTTTGGTGGGGAAGAGGCTTCTGGCTGAGGAACATCAGGTGAAGCTGAAGCTGGTTCTTGATGAGAAGAAGAGCTCTCCAAGATTGGGTCCATTGAGATTTGCTCTGAAACTGAAAAAGAATCAATGCCGATGGAGAAGAACTTTAAAAACAAAATAGTGAGAAATTTTACCAATCACTGGAACATCGGCGGGTTCTGTACTGATGGCCAATTGTTGTGATTTGGCCTGAAATCATAAAAGAGTGGAAGTGAGCAGAATGAAATTAGCATTTTACTCGAGGAAGGAGATATCTGACCTGAGCAATTCTTTTGCTGCTTGTTCTTTTCTTCTTTATAGCCAAAGGGGCAGTTAGAGAAGGTGTTTTCCTCTTGGCAGCAGATGGTGCAGCAAGGATTGGATCCAGACTGGCAGGCCTGGACATTAGTTGAACCAAGGTAGGAGATTGATGCCCCAAGGCAGATATTGGGCCTACAGCTTTATACAAGATTGCTCTGGCAAGAGGGGCAGGTATTGTGTCCTGCAGAATAACAGAATCAAAAGTCGATGAAAGAGGCAAGATCATAGAAAATAAGTTTTATTGCCAGAGTTCCATAAACCCCTAGTACAAACTACTGAAAGAGCTTATTCAGAACAGACTGGGGATGAATGGAATCGGCAATAGCAGCACCATGGCCATCAAGATGATCGATGGAGGCGTCGATGTCATCGATCTCTTCTGGGTTGCAGTTAGCGAAACCTACCGGCATCCTGGAGTAGTCAGTGCCGGTGTGCGTCGACATGGCGACAAGGCCCGTAGCGACGCCCAGGCGAACGCCATGGGAAGCCACCTCGTCGACGCGGCCTGCCACCGCGCCAAGGCGTGCCTCGGGTGTGTCCCCTTGAGCGTTCACCTTGTCCGCCAGTTCTTCCACCAGCGCCTTCAGGCGGTCAAGTTCGGCATCACGCGCTGCAAGGTTACGGGGGAATAATAGATTGATATCATTTGGAGGACGAGGTTAAAATTGGGCGGATTGCAGGACTCACCATAGATGACCTCGAGCAGCTGCTTGCGCTCGTGCTGCCATTCAAGGTCAGCAATCCCGGCTTGTTTGGAGATGACCTCCAACTCGCGGCGGGTGTCGTCACGCTCCGCTTTGAATCGGCGGGCATCGCCGTCCGTGTAGCGGAAATCGTCCGACGAGGAAGTCCGGTTGGACGAACTCGAAGAGCTGGGAGCCGCAGGAGCAGCGACTGGGGCCGCAATTGGCGCACCAGTGCCGGCAATCCATTGGATTACCCTGAAGGTACGAAGAGGTTTGTCAAGAAGGGGGCAAATCTTGAACGGGACAGAAAGAAGCAAGCGGCCAATCACCTGCGGCGAGCGCCGGCACGGCTTCCTTCGGCTTCATCGGCGGCCGGGCGTCTCCTGTTGTTGTCGGCCATTGAAAGCTCCTCGGAGTTACTGTGGATGGGGAAAAGAGTGATTTGGGCCGGCAAGAACTTGGAAGATGGAGAACTTGGTGAAGACTGTGGGCTACCTGGTTGTTTATTTATAGAACCCGCAGGGGAGATCGTGGTTGGAAATCGTGGCGCGCGTCCCAAAATTTCGGAAAGTGGAGAACCCCACGAACCGAACAGTCGCCGCGTCGTTTGGGATTCATGCCGAATCGGGTTCGTTTCCGCTGAATTGGATTCGGCTGTGTTGTGTTAGGTCGTTTTCCGGATCTGACACTGTTACGATTAAGCTTTGCCGAATGTGTTGTTCACAATAAAGCAAGGAAGAAGGCAAGAAATTGGTGAAGACTACAAAGTTGGTAAGACATTCGGCTAACTGAATATCCGATACAGTTACACACCCAAGTACTTGGAGATTACATCTTTAGCATCAGATATCATTCTATTAATGGTCTCCAAAAGATTTTGGCCTGCTTCTTGGGTTTTTATCAGAGCAGAGAGCTTCGTTTTGAGCTGTTTGTCTTCAGTTAGAATTGCCGATGCTTCCTTTCGTATCTTCTCTGACAGATCAGGGAGTTCGGCTAACTTCTTCTCGTCAGCTTCAATTTCGGTTGACAGAGTCCTCAATTCAGCTTCTAGTTCAGCTTTTCTGGCCTTCTTCAGATCAAGTGCTGGCTGCAGTCTAGCTGACAATTCTTTATTACTCTGAGCTTGAATATACAGATCTTTCAGAGATTGCTTGGCTATGGCTCTTCTTTGTTCTAAAGCTGGTTGTAAAGATTGACTTTTCAAAACCTGTCTGACTGCAGCAAATTGTTGATCCAATTGAGAGATTGGTTTCAAAGAAGCTTGAATATCAACAGGGAGGTTCTGTTCAATGGGTTCGAGGATATCCCTCAGAAGATCAGCATCCTTGACTTGATCTTGGATGTTTTTGTGCAGGAAAGAGAGAATTTCCTTTAGTTTTGCCTGGATTTCCTCTGATAAGACCTGATTAGAAGAAATTTCCTCTGCTTGTTCGGCAACAAGATCATCCAAAGGAAATGAGTAGCTGGGTGATGAAGTTATTTTCTCCTGGAAGGAAATATTGCCGAATTAATGATTATCCATTGAATAGAGAACTGGGAAGACTGGGTAATTGTTTCTACCTCATTCCTGATCTCTTGGATGGAGAAAGAGGGCAGCTCGAGGTCAGGCAAAGATTCTTGTATGTCATGCTGAGGAGAGCTTGAAAGATCTTTTGGTAGAGAAGAAGTTTCTGGCTGAGGAGCACCGGGTGAAGCTGAAGCTGGTTCTTGATGAGGAGGAGAGCTCTCCAAGATTGGGTCCGATGAGATTTGCTCTGAGAATGAACAAAAAGTTAATGCCGATGGAGAGGAACTTTAAAGATAAAATAGTGAGAAATTTTACCAATCACTGAAGCATCGGCAGGTTCTGTGCTAATGGCCAATTGTTGTGATTTGGCCTGGAATCATAAGGGATTAGAAGTGAGCAGAATAGAATTAACATTTTGCTCGAGGAAGGAGATATCTGACCTGAGCAATTCTTTTGCTGCTTGTTCTTTTCTTCTTTATAGCCGAAGGGGCAGTTAGAGAAGGTGTTTTCCTCTTGGCAGCAGATGGTGCAGCAAGGGTTGGATCCAGACTGGCAGGCCTGGACATTAGTTGAACCAAGGTAGGAGATTGATGCCCCAAGGCAGATATTGGGCCTACAGCTTTATACAAGATTGCTCTGGCAAGAGGGGCAGGTATTGTGTCCTGCAGAATAACAGAATCAAAAGTCGATGAAAGAGGATGTTATTAGAAAAACAGATGGATTAAAAGCATATTTACCTCTGAATTCGGCTGATAGTCAGGCATTAACTCAAGGCAGAGAGGGTGAACTGGTGCATTGAAAATATGATCATGGAGTTCTTGCCACCAAAGAATGAAGGAAGGATGAACAACTGCTGTTGGCACAAAAGGTTCAATTTGATAAATGGATGCACAACATCTGTAATCAAAAATTCTTCTTGTTTCTGTGGAATCTTTGGTGATCTGCCTAGGCTTGAGAAGTTCATGGAGAAATAATCTTGGGGGCACTTGGCCACATCCTAATTGCCTGGCTACTATATTCGGCTGGTAATATTCATATGAACTTTGAACCAGCCTTCCTCCACAGAATTCGGCTGGTAAAATGCAAGGCCGAATGAAAATGTTAAAAATTGCTGAGGACTCTGCATCTATGCATCCGGTCTCAAAGCTGAACTCACAAGGGAGAGTGAGATTGTCATTATCCATATATGGGAACCAGAGGGGATTGGCAAAGCCTTTGAAGAAAAGTTCAAACAGTTCTCCAATGTTCTTATTGATGGCAATAGTGGAGGCTGCCTCCCCATAGGTTTGACAGCCTTTGGTGATCTGGTTTTCTCCCTCCTGGTAATTGACCGAAGGGAAATGTCGGCTGTTGAGGTCAATGGAGACGATTTGGTGCATGTACAATTGCAGCCACATCTGAACGAACCAGCATGTGCTGTGTGCTTTGCTCTAGTGTCTCTCTGATTTTTACCATATTTGTTCGCTATATGTGTCTGTGGACTTCCTGGGCACACATATGGCCACATTCGGGTTTTGTGTAAATCCGGGTGTGACAATGCGAGGGACTTGGCCTAGTTCTCTTGGAACGCGCCGAGTCGTCTTCCGGCGCCCAGCCCCCGAGCATGCGAAGGACTTGGCCTGGTTTTCTTGGAACGCGCCGAGTTATTTTCCGGCGCCCAGCCCCCGAGCAAGCGAGGGACTTGGCCTGGTTCCCTTGGAACGCGCCGAGTCGTCTTCCGGCGCCCAGCCCCCGAGGATGCGAGGGACTTAGCCTGGTTCTCTTGGAACGCGCTGAGTTATTTTCCGGCCCCCAGCCCCCGAGCATGCGAGGGACTTGGCCTGGTTCTCTTGGAATGCGCCGATTTATTTTCCGGCGCCTAGCCCCCGAGCATGCGAGGGACTTGGCCTGGTTCTCTTGGAACGCGCCGAGTTATTTTCCGGTGCCCAACACCCAAGCACGCAAGGTTCTTGGCCTGGTTCCCTTTGAACGCGCCGAGTCATCTTCCGGCGCCCAGCCCCCGAGCATGCGAGGGACTTGGCCTGGTTCCTTTGGAACGCGCCGAGTCATCTTCCGGCGCCCAGCCCCCGAGCATGCGAGGGACTTGGCCTGGTTCTCTTGGAATGAGCTGAGTTATTTTCCGGCGCCCAGCCCCCGAGCATGCAAGGGACTTAGCCTGGTTCTCTTGGAACGCGCCGAGTTATTTTCCGGCGCCCAGCACCCGAGCATGCGAGGGACTTGGCCTAGTTCTCTTGGAACGCGCCGAGTTATTTTCCGGCGCCCAGCACCCGAGCATGCGAGGGACTTGGCCTGGTTCCCTTGGAACGCGTCGTGTCATCTTCCGCCTCCCAGCCCCCGAGCATGCGAGGGACTTGGCCTGGTTCTCTTGGAACGCGCCGAGTTATTTTCCGGCGCCCAGCCCCCGATCATGCGAGGGACTTGGCATGGTTCCCTTGGAACGCACCGAGTCATCTTCCGGCGCCCAGTCCCCAAGCACGCGAGGGACTTGGCCTGGTTCCCTTGGAACGCGCCGAGTCTTCTTCCGGTGCCCAGCCCCCGAGCATGCGAGGGACTTGGCCTGGTTCTCTTGGAACGCACCGAGTTATTTTCCGGCGCCCAACCCCCGAGCACGTGAGGGACTTGGCATGGTTCCCTTTGAATGCGCTGAGTCATCTTCCGGCGCCCAGCCCCCGAGCATGCGAGGGACTTGGCCTAGTTCCCTTGGAACGCGCCGAGTCGTCTTCCGGCGCCCAGCCCCCGAGCATGCGAGGGACTTGGCCCGGTTCTCTTGGAACATGCCGAGTCATTTTCCGGCGCCCAGCCCCCGAGCATGCGAGGGACTGTGCCTGGTTCCCTAGGAACGCGCCGAGTCGTCTACCGGCGCCCAGCCCCCAAGCATGCGAGGGACTTGGCTTGGTTCTCTTGGAACGAGCCGAGTTATTTTTCGGCGCCCAACCCCCGAGCATGCGAGGGACTTGGCCTGGTTCCCTTGGAACGCGCCGAGTCGTCTTCCGGCGCCCAGCCCCCGAGCATGCGAGGGACTTGGCCTGGTTCTCTTGTAACGCGCCGAGTTATTTTCCGGCGCCCAGCCCCCGAGCATGCGAGGGACTTGGCCTGGTTCTCTTGGAACACGCCGAGTTATTTTTCGGCGCCCAGCCCCCGAGCATGCGAGCGACTTGGCCTGGTTCTCTTGGAACACGCCGAGTTATTTTCCGGTGCCCAGCCCCCGAGCATGCGAGGGACATCGCCTGGTTCTCTTGGAACGCGCCGAGTTATTTTCCGGTGCCCAGCCCCCGAGCATGTGAGGGACTTGGCCTGGTTCCCTTGGAACGCGCCGAGTCGTCTTCCGGCGCCCAGCCCCCGAGCATGCGAGGGACTAGGCCTGGTTCTCTTGGAACGCGTGTCACACCCAGATTTACCCTAAACCCGAATGTGGCCATGTGTGTGCCCAGGAAGTCCACCGACACATATAGCGAACAAATATGGTAAAATTCAGGGTACAATGCTTTATTCTCATCATATAGTAGCGTTTACATCAGAGTGCTTCAAAAATAAAAACATGGACCGCGGAAGACTAATACATCTCTTTATTGTAGCCGCAATCCCACAGGGACTCTGTCTGGCAGAACGCCAACTCAGAAGTACGGCAAATCCTCGGGAAACTCCACAGCATAATCAGCCTGACTCCAATCTGTTACCCGTCCGGGATTTTGCCCAAAAATAGTAACAACAGCAAGTGTAAGTAATGGTCTTTACCCACCAGTCGCGTAAAAGTTCAAAGGAACTTTGCACCCAACCACGCACATCAACACTTCCGAGGTGTGACTGCATAGGGACGCTACGAGGCTTTCACAAGACACCCTAACAAAACAGTAGCCGCTGGAGTACTATACGGTGGTGAAAACTTAGGCACCTAGATCGACGTACGCCCACGGAGTCACACCGTGAGGGGGTCGATGGCGTCCGGAGCGCGGGTATCGCACCCATACTGCGCAACGTGCAGAGTTCTCATTCGCTGAGACTCCTACACGGGACTGGGTCTAACGTGACCTAGCCGACGGGTCTCCCGCCCTCGGTGGAATCGGAGAACACCCAGCACTGTACCTCCCACAACGCCATTGGCCCCTCAGTAACCACTGCCAAGCTAGAGACGTACAAGCTACTTGACCAAGACCAGAGCCATTATAGTTCCGGCGGTGGCGACAGGCTCCTGGGTTGCCGCTTTAAGAACCGGTCCTTAGAGGGAGACACTAGAGCAAAGCACACAGCACATGCTACTAGCCCCCTATTCCATGTTGCTAAAAAGCAAGTTTTAACATTAAAGTTGAAGTGGACCATTAATACAAGTTTAACAGTTAAATAAAGGTGACAGTAGCTGCGCCTAGCAAAATTCTACCCATATGCAAAAACCCATAGGAATACAAGGACAGGGAAATAAATGCTAGGTACAACCTTAATGGTAAACAGTCTTAGACACATGCGTATGTAATGAACAGTGTATTAAAAGAGTGGGTAGGTAGCAAGGATTGTCCATGCTATAACTTGCCTTCCTCGGAGTACGGCTGCTGCTGCGAGTCCTGCTCCGGCACGTCCTCAACGTACTCGAAGTCCAAAGCTACGGGCTCGCCGACTGGACACGATCATCACGCAAGCATTCCAAAGCAATCATTACATGCGAACAAATTAATTCTATTAGAAACAGTACACCAACAGTAAAAACAGTACAAAAACAGGAGCTAGAAATAATCTACGCTTCGCGATGAACACGTGAGCGCGTGAATCACTCTAATCGGAGCTAAAACGAGAAAGTTATGGCGTTTCTAAGTTTCGGGGGCTTAAACGAAGAAAACAGGACCTATCTGTAATTATTTTTGAACTGAGATGGACCTCGGGTTAATTTCCAGAAAGTTGGGGGGCTCTTTAGCAAAAAGACCAGCGCTGACCGGTACTGACTTGGTCAAGACGCGTGGCAGCCGTTGGATCTGATCTGGACGGTCGAAATTTAAAACGCGAAGCGGTATCGGCCGATCTAATCGTGACCGTCGATCTGAGATCGGACGGCCCTGGGCGATTGGCTCGCCGGAGACGAAGGGGATGCGGCGGCGCCGCTCGGACGAGGCGAGAGTTCACCGGAGTTTGCCATATCTCGCGCTACAAGGCTCGGCTTTCGACGAGATCTAGCCCTACAGGCTCACGAAGTCATGGCGAATCGATCTAGGGGGTTCAAGTCGAGCGTCGGCCGGCGTAGCGTGCTGACGACGACGAGCGGCGGAGCGGAGCTCCGGTGTACCGCGGGGAAGGGGTTTCGGGTGGTTTCTGGGTCGGGTTTTTGGCTCTGGAGCTTCCTGGTGAGGTGGTGAGTGTGTCTGGGTAGTTCTAGGGGAGCTTCGTGCAGTGGACAGGGGTGGACGACGGCGACCGGCGGATGAAGTTCGTCGGCGACCGCGGGAAACCTAGCTACGGTGCTCGGGAGCCTAAATTGAGAGGGGGAGAAGCTTCGTTACCACCTGGCGACGCTCCTGGGGGGTTGGATTGATCGGAGCTGCTCCGGAGGAGGGGGTTCGACGACAGCCGACGATCTCGGGGGCGGCGGTGGCGGTTCCACGCGGGGAAGCTCCTCCAGCAGCAATCCCGGCAACGGGAGTCGATCTAGGGGCTTTGGCTCCTCGCGGTGAAGCTCGTGGCGGGCTCGGATTGCTCCAGCGGCCTGCGGAGGTGACGAACCGCGGCGGCGACAGAGCGACCGACGGCGGCGCTCTGCGCGAGATGCTGGGCGGCGATGGCGAGGTGGAGGTGTGGCGGCGCTGCTAGGGTGGGGCGATGGGGTGAGAGAGGCAGCGGCGATGGGGATTTAGTAAGGCAAGGGCGGCTGTCTCGGCGAGCGGGCCACCCGCGGCAAGCCGCGCCATTAGCGGGCGCTCGGGAAGGAAAGGCCGGAGGAGGAGGGGAGGGAAGGTGACGTCGGCGTGGCGTCAGCGGCCTGACGTGCGGGCCCCGGAGGAGGAGGGGCTGGGCCGCGGGGTTGTTGGGCCGAACCAGAGAAGAAGAAGAGGGGGAAAAAGTGAACCGGGAGAAAAGTTCAGGGCTAATCCCGCCGCCCGCAATCAATTCAAACAAGCATTTAAATTTATTTAAATTCAAATTTGAATCACTTTGTTTGGAGCTCTAGAAAAGTTGTTAGGCCCACAGTTCGTTTTTGCTCCCTGAACTCTTTTCCCGGTTTATTTCTGCCCCCTGTACTCTTTCTCCAGTCCACTTCTGCCCCCTCCTCTTTCCCTCTTTCCAGCCCGGCCCAGCTAATCGCGCGGTCCGCGAGCGGAAGTCTGCTCTCGCCCCCTGGACTTTTCCACGAGTCCACCTTTCCTCCTCTTTTCTTCTCAGCGTCCGGCCCGTCTTCCCCTTTCCGGCCCAGCACCGGCCCACTTCTCCTCTCCCCTCTCTCCCCCACTGCCAGCCCGGCCCCACGCGTCGGCGTCTCCCTCCCTACCTTCCTTTCCCCGGCGCCGGTAATGGCGCGGCTCGCCGCGGCAGGGCCCGCACGCCGAGGCTGGCGTCCTCGCCCTACTTAATTGCTAGTGCCGCTGCCTCTCTCACCCCCATCGCCCAACCCTAGCAGCGTTGCCACTTCTCCACCCCGCCATCGCCGTTTTCTCCTCGCACAGAGCTCCGCCGCCGGTCGCTGCCGTCGGTCGCCACCTCCGCGGGCAATTGGAGCAGACCAAGCCGGCCACGAGCTTCGCCACGACGAGCTGAAGCCCTTGGACCGTCCACGCTGCCGGGTTGGGGCCGGAGAAGTTTCCCCGCATGGAACCGCCGTCGTCCCCAAGCCCGAGCGCCGCCGGTCGCCGTCCCACCTCTCTGGACCAGCTTCGACCAATTCGCTGCGTCAGGAGCATCGCCCCGAGGTAGCGCAGCTTCCCAACCCCTCAATTCTAGTTTCCGAGCACTGTAGTAGCACTCCCCTAGATCGCCGCCGTCGGTCGTCCGCCGGCCGTCGTCGTCCGGTCGTTCCACTGCACGAAACTTCACTTGAACCCCACAGTAGCGCTAGCCATCTTCCCCTGGTGCTCCTGAGCCAAAAACCGACCCGATTCACTCCAAAACCCATTCCCCGCGGTACACCGGAGCTCCGCTCCGCCGCTCGTCATCGTCAGCACGCTACGCCGGCCGACGCTCGACTTGAACCCCCTAGATCGATTCGCCATGACTTCCTGAGCCTGTAGGGCTAGATCTCGTCGAAAGCCGAGCCTTGTAGCGCGAGATATGGCCAACTCCGGCGAACTCTCGCCTTAGCCGAGCGGCGCCGCCGCGTCCCCTTCGTCTCCGGCGAGCCAATCGCCCAGGGCCGTCCGATCTCAGATCGACGATCACGATTAGATCGGCCGATACCCCTTCGCGTTTTAAATCTCAGCCGTCCAGATCAGATCCAACGGCTGCCACGCGTTCTGACCGAGTCAGTACCGGTCAACCGGGGCGGTTTTGCTAAAGAGCCCCTGTGTTTTATCAAAATTAACCCGCGGTCCATCCCAGTTCAAAAGTAATTTACAGATAGGTCCTGTTTTCTTCGTTTAAGCCCTGGAACTTTTAAAACTTTGCCAGCAAGCCCCTGAACCTTAGAAACGCTATAACTTTCACGTTTTAGCTCCGATTAGTGTGATTCTCGCGCTCATGTGTTCGTAGCGAAGCGTAGATTATTTCTAGCTCCTGTTTTTTGTACTGTTTTCACTGTTTGTGTACTGTTCTAATAGAATTAATTGTGTTTGCATGTAATGATTGCTTTGGATGCGTGCGTGATGATCGTGTCCAGTCGGCGAGCCCGTAGCTTTGGACTTCGAGTACGTTGAGGACGTGCCGGAGCAGGACTCGCAGCAGCAGCCGTACTCCGAGGAAGGCAAGTATTAGCACGGACAATCCTTGCTACCTACTCACCCTTTTAATACACTGTTCATTACATACGCATGTGTCTAATACTGTTTACCATTAAGGTTGTACCTAGCACTTATTTCCCTGTCCTTGTATTCCTATGGGTTTTTGCATATGGGTAGTATTTTGCTAGGCACAACTACTGTCACCTTTATTTAACTGTTAAACTTGTATTAATGGTCCACTTCAACTTAATGTTAAAACTTGCTTTTTAGCAACATGGATCAGGGAGCTAGAGCATGTGCTGTGTGCTTTGCTCTAGTGTCTCCCTCTAAGGACCGGTTCTTAAAGCGGCAACCCAGGAGCCTGTCGCCACCGCCGGAACTAAATAGGCTCTGGTCTTGGTCAAGTAGCTTGTACGTCTCTAGCTTGGCAGTGGTTACCGAGGGGCCAACGGCGTTGTGGGAGGCAAGGCACGGGGTGTTTTCCCGATTCCACCGAGGACGGTAGCCCCGTCGGCTAGGTCACGTTAGACCCAGTCCCGTGTAGGAGTCTCAGCGATTGAGAACTCTGCACGTTGCGCAGTATGGGTGCGATACCCGCGCTCCGGACGCCATCGACCCCCTCACGGTGGACTCCGTGGGCGTACGTCGATTTCGGTGCCTAAGGACTCACCACCTTGTAGTACTCCAGCGGCTACTATCTTGTTAGGGTGTCTTGTGAAAGCCTCGTAGCGTCCCTATGCAGTCACACCTCGGAAGTGTTGATGTGCGTGGTTGGGTGCAAAGTTCCTTTGAACTTTTACGCGACTGGTGGGTAAAGGGCGAAACCTCTGCAGAGTGTACGATCTATCATGATAGCCCGGCTCAGGGTCACGAGCGGCCTGGATCCTTTATGATTAGAATATGGTATTTATTCCTGTTTAATGTCACTTACACTATTAATTGGGTTACAACCGGGTTCTCATTCACTTGTAGTAACTTGGATAAAGTTAAAACGAACCAACTAAAAGTGCTAATGCAGTTAAGCCAGTGTCAAGCCTCTTTTGCCTCATCACCCGTGCTATACTTGCTAAGTAATTCTGTTACTTACACTTGTTATTATTATCATTTTGGGCAAAATCCCGGACGGGTAACAGATTGGAGTCAGGCTGATTATGCTGTGGAGTTTCCCGAGGATTTGCCGTACTTCTGAGTTGGCGTTCTCCCAGTCAGAGTCCCTGTGGGATTGCGGCTACGCTTAGAGAGATGTATTAGTCTTCCGCTGTCCATGTATTTTATTTATGCAAAACTCTGACGTATTCGCTACTTTATGTTGAATAATGAAGCATTGTACTCTGATTTTTACCATTTTTGTTCGCTATATGTGTCTGTGGACTTCCTGGGCGCACATATGGCCACATTCGGGTTTTGTGTAAATCCGGGTGTGACAGATTGGTATCAGAGCCGTGCTGACTGTAGGAACGCAGCCTGGATAGTAAGGTTGAGAAATTACTAGGCGACCCCCCATGTTTTAAAAGTTTTAAAAATCTAACACTCGAGTCTGTGGCATTTCTGGGACACGTGTTGCTTGTACTTATTGTTATTATGCATATGTTTGATTTGGTTCTTTGTAATGATTGTGATGGGCGTAGACACCTGTGTGCAACCATCTAGATGTTGGATTAAGGCTTAAGGACTTTATTGTTTAGATAGCAGGGGGTCATATATCTTTTTCTCGTATTAATCCACTAACATCTGACCTTTGTGATTATAGATGGTTAACCCCGGGGGCAATGCATGCGGTCAGCCTCCGAAGCAGACCCGCCCCCGAACCTGAATCCGAATCATCAGATCCCCACCATTGAGCAGTTGATGTATGCTCAAGTTCAGATGATGCAGCAGATGGCAGAGACCATGAGGCTGATCCAGCAAAACCAACACAATCCACAGGCTGCTGCTCCGCCTAGAGACAAGAGGGGTGAATTTCTGAAGGGACGCCCGCCGACCTTTAGCAAGGCCAGCGACCCCCTTGAGGCAGATGACTGCCTCAAGGCAGTGGAGAGACAGTTGGACATCGCCCAGTGCGATGACACAGAGAAGGTGCTGTACGCCGGAGGACAGCTTCAGGGGCCGGCGCTGGACTGGTGGGATTCATACCAGTCTTCACGTCCGGCTGGCACTCAGATCACTTGGCAGCAGTTCAGTGACAGCTTCCGCTCGCACCACGTGCCTGACGCATTGATGACTCTGAAGAAGAAGGAGTGCCTGGCACTGAAGCAGGAGGGGATGAGTGTCACGGCTTATCGTGACAAGTTCCTTGCACTGGCCCGTTACGCTCCAGAGGACGTGGCCACCGATCAGAAGAAGCAGGCCAGGTTCCGTGACGGACTGCAGGATGCTCTCCAGTACCAGCTGTTGTGCACGAAGTTCCCGACCTTCTACGAGCTGGTGGACGGCGCTCTGTTGCTAGAGAGCAAGCGTCGTGAGATGGAGGAGAAGAAGAGGAAGCTCCAGGGGCAGCAGATGGGCAGCAGCAGTCGTCCACGCTTCGCGCCTCCGCAGGGTCAGCAGATGGGAGGCCAGCAGCGCTTCCAGGGGCAGTCCAGTGTGCTCAGCAGGGGTCAGTACCAGCAGCGACCCCAGTTTCCACGACCCCAGTTTCCCCGGGCACCTCAGCAGCAGCAGCAGTACCAGCAGCGTCCACAGGGTCAGTCCCAGATGAGTCCAGCTCAGCGCACCCAGGTGCCACCGAGGCCAGTTCAGCAGCCAGGTCCAGCTCAGCGCCTCAGTCCAGCCAACACTGTACCAGTGGGACCCAGGTCGTGTTACCGTTGTGGGGAGCAGGGGCACTTCTCCAATACTTGCCCCAAGAGGGCTCAGCCACCAGCCGGACAGCAGCAGGCTCAGGGAGGTCAGGCTCCACAGGTCCCTATTCGAGGCAAGGTCAACCACACCAGCGCAGAGACAGCAGAGGCAGCTACTGATGTTGTTGTGGGTACGTTTCTTGTTAATTCGACCCCTGCCACTATTCTATTCGATTCTGGAGCTTCGCATGCTTTCATTTCTGCTGCTTTTGTAAAGAAGAATATGCTAGCATTAAAGCCTATGATGAGCGCCATGATAGTGAGCTCGCCAGGGGGTGAGCAGCGGGCCACCCTACGGTGCCCCCATGTCCCCATCATAATAAGGGGGGTAGGGTTCAAGGCGAGCCCAGTAGTGCTGGAGACCCTTGGATTTGATCTGATCTTGGGTATGAGCTGGATGACCAGATATGATGCAGTGATCAGGTGTGCTACGAGGACCATCCAGCTGACAGCAGAGTCCGGTGACAAGGTGGAGTACCAGGCAGCCAGTTCCTCAGAGCAAGGCCAAGCAAATCAAGCTGAAGGGACAATGATTGAAGACATCAGGGTGGTGAGCCAGTTCCCGGATGTGTTCCCTGACGAGTTGCCAGGTATGCCCCCAGAACGAGATGTTGAATTCATCCGGCCCAATACCGCCCGCGCCCGCGCCCCCTCTCTCCTTCACTGACGCCCCGACCCCACGCGTCAGCGGCACTCCCTCTCCTTTCCTTCTTCTCCCTCGCTCCCTTTCCTTCCGAGCGCGCGCTAATGGCGCGGCTCACCGCGGCCGGCCCGCACGCCAAGGCCCCTGCCTCCGTGCCTTCTTAAACAAGCGCCGCGCCCCCGCTCCGCTCCCGTCTCGCCCCTCGCACCAACCCTAGCGCCGCCACCCCCTCCAGTCGCGCCGCTCCCGAGCCGCCGAGCTCGAGCTCCGCCGCCAGGCCGCCCCGGTGCACCTCCCGGCCGACCACCGCCTCCAATCGGTCCGCCACGAGGTAAAGAACCCAACCAGACTGTTCCCCACCCTCGATTCCATCCCTGGCTCATCAATTTCATCCCTCTCCATTCAGAGCCGTCGCGCCGCCGAGCATCCAACTCCGACGAACTCCACCGCCGGACCTCCTCCGGCCTTTTTCCTCGCTGGCATGGGAAGAGGATATGTGTGCCAGATATAGCGCAGATCAGAGAGATGATTCTGAGAGAGGCACATGACTCAGCTTATTCGATCCACCCAGGCAACACTAAGATGTATCAGGACATCAATGAGAGATTCTGGTGGTACGGATTGAAGCGTGATGTGGCGACTCACGTGGCATTATGCGACACATGTCAGCGGGTCAAGGCAGAACATCAGAGGCCAGCTGGATTGCTTCAGCCGTTGAAGATCCCGGAGTGGAAATGGGAAGAAGTTGGCATGAACTTCATTACTGGTCTGCCCCGCACTCAGAGAGGTTTTGACTCTATTTGGGTGATTGTTGATCGTCTGACTAAGGTGGCCCACTTTCTGCCAGTAAAGACCACCTACACAGGCGCCAAACTAGCAGAGTTGTACATGGAGCGGATTGTGTGCTTACACGGGGTGCCGAAGAAGATTGTATCAGATCGTGGTACTCAGTTCACCTCACACTTCTGGCGGAAATTACATGAGTCTATGGACACGAAGTTCGTAGGACCAATCCACGTCGCGAATGGATCCCTGT
>OAMR01000445.1:63817-85616 GCA_900205405.1 Echinochloa crus-galli
TTTCTGGAAATTAAAATCAAATATAAGTTGTAGAAACATTTATTGTTGCATTCATGCTGCTGCATTTATTTTTGTATTGCTTGTGGTTCAAACAAGAATTTAAATTTATTTAAATTCAAATTTGAATCACCTTGTTTGGAGCTCTAGAAAAGTTGTTAGGCCCCTGGTTCGTTTCTGCCCCTGAACTTTTCTTTCGGTTCACTTTTGCCCCCTCTTCTTTTTCTCTCGTTCGGCCCGTCATCACCCTGGCCCAGCCCCTTCTCTCTTTCTTCCCCTTCCCCTGGCCCAGCCGGCCCGAGCCGTCCCAGCAGCCGCGGCCCAACCTCCTCCTTCCGGCCCAACTCGCCGCTCCCGTTTTCTTTCCCTCTCTCTCTCACTGCCAGCGCGGCCCCGCGCGTCAGCGTCTCCCTCCCCTTTCCTTTCACCGGCGCCGCTAATGGCGCGGCCGAGCGCCCCTACCGCGGCAGGGCCCGCACGCCGAGACAGCCGCCCTCGCCTTACTTAATCCCCCGTCGCCGCTGCCTCTCTCACCCCCATCGCCCAACCCTAGCAGCGCCGCCACTTCTCCACCCCGCCATCGCCGTTTTCTCCTCGCACAGAGCTCCGCCGCCGGTCGCCACCTCCGCGGGCAATTGGAGCAGACCAAGCCGGCCACGAGCTTCGCCGCGACGAGCTGAAGCCCTTGGACCGTGCCATGCTGCCGGGTTGGGGCCGGAGAAGTTTCCCCGCGTGTAACCGCCGTCGTCCCCAAGCCCGAGCGCCGCCGGTCGCCGTCCCACCTCTCTGGACCAGCTTCGACCAATTCGCTGCGTCAGGAGCATCGCCCCGAGGTAGCGCAGCTTCCCAACCCCTCAATTCTAGTTTCCGAGCACCGTAGTAGCACTCCCCTAGATCGCCGCCGTTGGTCGTCCGCCGGCCGTCGTCGTTTGGTCGTTCCACTGCACAAAACTTCACTTGAACCCCACAGTAGCGCTAGCCATCTTCCCCTGGTGCTCCTGAGCCAAAAACCCGACCCCGATACACTCCAAAACCCATTCCCCGCGGTACACCGGAGCTCCGCTCCGCCGCTCGTTGTCGTCAGCACGCTACGGCGGCCGACGCTCGACTTGAACCCCCTAGATCGATTCGCCATGACTTCCTGAGCCTATAGGGCTAGATCTCGTCGAAAGCCGAGCCTTGTAGCGCGAGATATGGCCAACTCCGGCGAACTCTCACCTCGGCCGAGCGGCGCCGCCGCGTCCCCTTCGTCTCCGGCGAGCCAATCGCCCAGGGTCGTCCGATCTCAGATCGACGATCACGATTAGATCGGCCGATACCCCTTCGCGTTTTAAATCTCAGCCGTCCAGATCAGATCCAACGGCTGCCACGCGTTCTGACCGAGTCAGTACCGGTCAACCGGGGCGGTTTTGCTAAAGAGCCCCTGTGTTTTATCAAAATTAACCCACGGTCCATCCTAGTTCAAAAGTAATTACAGATAGGTCCTGTTTTCTTCGTTTCAACCCCTGGAACTTTTAAAACTTTGCCTGCAAGCCCCTGAACCTTAGAAACGCTATAACTTTCACGTTTTAGCTCCGATTAGTGTGATTCTCGCGCTCATGTGTTCGTAGTGAAGCGTAGATTATTTCTAGCTCCTGTTTTCACTGTTTGGTGTACTGTTCTAATAGAATTAATTTGTTTGCATGTAATGATTGCTTTGGATGCTTGCGTGATGATCGTGTCCAGTCGGCGAGCCCGTAGCTTTGGACTTCGAGTACGTTGAGGACGTGCCGGAGCAGGACTCGCAGCAGCAGCCGTACTCCGAGGAAGGCAAGTTATAGAACGGACAACCCTTGCTACCTACTCACTCTTTTAATACACTGTTCATTACATACGCATGTGTCTAATACTGTTTACCTTTAAGGTTGTACCTAGCATTTTCTTTCCATACTGTCACTTTTACTTAATTGTTAATATTGACTTAATGGTCCACTTCAATCTTAATGTTAAAACTTGCTTTTTAGCAACTTGGATCAGGGAGCTGGGGCTTGTGTGTTTTGCCTGGCCCCAGTGTCTCTCCCTAAGGACTGGTTCGTAAAAGCGGCAACCTGGGAGCCTGTCGCCGCCGCCGGAACTATAATGGCTCTGGTCTTGGTTGAGTAGCTTGTACGTCTCTAGCTTGGCAGTGGTTACCGAGTGGCCTACGGCGTTGTGGGAGGTACGGCGCTGGGTGATCTCCGATTCCACCGAGGACGGTAGCCCCGTCGGCTAGGTCCCGTTAGACCCAGTCCCGTGTTGGGAGCCCCCGTGAGTGCGGGAGCTCCGCACGTTGCACCATTTACTTTGTTGTTGGCATGATTTGCCGGTGCGTGGATGCCATTGACCCCCCTCACGTTGCGCCCTGAGGGTCAGTCAATCTCGGTGCCTAGGTTCTCACCACTTTGTAGTACTCCAGCGGCTACTGTCTTGTTAGGGTGTCTTGTGAAAGCCTCGTAGCGTCCCTATGCAGTCACACCTCGGAAGTGTTGATGTGCGTGGTTGGGTGCAAAGTTCCTTTGAACTTTTACGCGACTGGTGGGTAAAGGGCGAAACCTCTGCAGAGTGTACAATCTATCATGATAGCCCGGCTCAGGGTCACGAGCGGCCTGGATCCTTTTATGATTAGAAGATGATATTTATTACCATTTTATGATGACATACATTAATTAATTTGGGATACAACTGGGATTCATCTGATGTAGGAGTTATGATTAAAATGAACCAACTAAAAGTGCTAATGCAGTTAAGCCAGTGTCAAGCCTCTTTTGCATCATAACCCGTGCTATACTTGCTGGTTCTCACCACCTTGTAGTACTCCAGCGGCTACTATCCTAGCACTAAAGCCCATGAAGAACACTATGCTAGTAGTCAGGCTGATTATGCTGTGGAGTTTCCCGAGGATTTGCCGTACTTCTGAGTTGGCGTTCTCCCAGTCAGAGTCCCTGTGGGATTGCGGCTACGCTTAGAGAGATGTATTAGTCTTCCGCTGTCCATGATTTTATTTTTGAAGCACTCTGATGTAAACGCTACGCTATGATGAGAATAAAGCATTGTACTCTGATTTTTACCATATTTGTTCGCTATATGTGTCGGTGGACTTCCTGGGCACACATATGGCCACATTCGGGTTTTGTGTAAATCCGGGTCTGACACCAGCCCCCGAGCATGCGAGGGACTTGGCCTGGTTCTCTTGGAATGAGCCGAGTTATTTTCCGGCGCCCAGCCCCCAAGCATGCAAGGGACTTGGCCTGGTTCCCTTGGAACGCGCCGAGTCGTCTTCCGGCGCCCAGCCCCCGAGCATGCGAGGGACATGGCCTAGTTCTATTGGAACGCGCCGAGTTATTTTCCGGCGCCCAGCCCCCGAGCATGCGAGGGACTTAGCCTCGTTCTCTTGGAACGCGCCGAGTTATTTTCCAGCGCCCAGATGCGAGGGACTTGGCCTGGTTCCCTTGGAACGCGTCGAGTCATCTTCCGGCGCCCAGCCCCCGAGCATGCGAGGGACTTGGCCTGGTTCCCTTGGAACGCGTCGAGTCATCTTCCGGCGCCCAGCCCCCGAGCATGCGAGGGACTTGGCCTGGTTCCCTTGGAACGCGTCGAGTCATCTTCCGGCGCCCAGCCCCCGAGCATGCGAGGGACTTGGCCTGGTTCCCTTGGAACGCGTCGAGTCATCTTCCGGCGCCCAGCCCCCGAGCATGCGAGGGACTTGGCCTGGTTCCCTTGGAACGCGTCGAGTCATCTTCCGGCGCCCAGCCCCCGAGCATGCGAGGGACTTGGCCTGGTTCCCTTGGAACGCGTCGAGTCATCTTCCGGCGCCCAGCCCCCGAGCATGCGAGGGACTTGGCCTGGTTCCCTTGGAACGCGTCGAGTCATCTTCCGGCGCCCAGCCCCCGAGCATGCGAGGGACTTGGCCTGGTTCCCTTGGAACGCGTCGAGTCATCTTCCGGCGCCCAGCCCCCGAGCATGCGAGGGACTTGGCCTGGTTCCCTTGGAACGCGTCGAGTCATCTTCCGGCGCCCAGCCCCCGAGCATGCGAGGGACTTGGCCTGGTTCCCTTGGAACGCGTCGAGTCATCTTCCGGCGCCCAGCCCCCGAGCATGCGAGGGACTTGGCCTGGTTCCCTTGGAACGCGTCGAGTCATCTTCCGGCGCCCAGCCCCCGAGCATGCGAGGGACTTGGCCTGGTTCCCTTGGAACGCGTCGAGTCATCTTCCGGCGCCCAGCCCCCGAGCATGCGAGGGACTTGGCCTGGTTCCCTTGGAACGCGTCGAGTCATCTTCCGGCGCCCAGCCCCCGAGCATGCGAGGGACTTGGCCTGGTTCCCTTGGAACGCGTCGAGTCATCTTCCGGCGCCCAGCCCCCGAGCATGCGAGGGACTTGGCCTGGTTCCCTTGGAACGCGTCGAGTCATCTTCCGGCGCCCAGCCCCCGAGCATGCGAGGGACTTGGCCTGGTTCCCTTGGAACGCGTCGAGTCATCTTCCGGCGCCCAGCCCCCGAGCATGCGAGGGACTTGGCCTGGTTCCCTTGGAACGCGTCGAGTCATCTTCCGGCGCCCAGCCCCCGAGCATGCGAGGGACTTGGCCTGGTTCCCTTGGAACGCGTCGAGTCATCTTCCGGCGCCCAGCCCCCGAGCATGCGAGGGACTTGGCCTGGTTCCCTTGGAACGCGCCGAGTCATCTTCCGGCGCCCAGCCCCCGAGCATGCGAGGGACTTGGCCTGGTTCCCTTGGAACGCGCCGAGTCATCTTCCGGCGCCCAGCCCCCGAGCATGCGAGGGACTTGGCCTGGTTCCCTTGGAACGCGCCGAGTCATCTTCCGGCGCCCAGCCCCCGAGCATGCGAGGGACTTGGCGTGGTTCTCTTGGAACGCGCCGAGTCATCTTCCGGCGCCCAGCCCCCGAGCATGCGAGGGACTTGGCCTGGTTCCCTTGGAACGTGTCGAGTCGTCTTCCGGCGCCCAGCCCCCGAGCATGCGAGGGACTTGGCCTGGTTCTCTTGGAACGCGCCGATTTATTTTCCGGCGCCCTGCCCCTGATCACGCGAGGGACTTGGCATGGTTCCCTTGGAACGCGCCGAGTCATCTTCCGGCGCCCAGCCCCCGATCTGTCTCTTATACACATCTAGATGTGTATAAGAGACAGCTCGCATGCTCGGGGGCCTGTCTCTTATACACATCTAGATGTGTATAAGAGACAGCTCGCATGCTCGGGGGCCTGTCTCTTATACACATCTAGATGTGTATAAGAGACAGCTCGCATGCTCGGGGGCCTGTCTCTTATACACATCTAGATGTGTATAAGAGACAGCTCGCATGCTCGGGGGCCTGTCTCTTATACACATCTAGATGTGTATAAGAGACAGCTCGCATGCTCGGGGGCCTGTCTCTTATACACATCTAGATGTGTATAAGAGACAGCTCGCATGCTCGGGGGCCTGTCTCTTATACACATCTAGATGTGTATAAGAGACAGCTCGCATGCTCGGGGGCCTGTCTCTTATACACATCTAGATGTGTATAAGAGACAGCTCGCATGCTCGGGGGCCTGTCTCTTATACACATCTAGATGTGTATAAGAGACAGCTCGCATGCTCGGGGGCCTGTCTCTTATACACATCTAGATGTGTATAAGAGACAGCTCGCATGCTCGGGGGCCTGTCTCTTATACACATCTAGATGTGTATAAGAGACAGCTCGCATGCTCGGGGGCCTGTCTCTTATACACATCTAGATGTGTATAAGAGACAGCTCGCATGCTCGGGGGCCTGTCTCTTATACACATCTAGATGTGTATAAGAGACAGCTCGCATGCTCGGGGGCCTGTCTCTTATACACATCTAGATGTGTATAAGAGACAGCTCGCATGCTCGGGGGCCTGTCTCTTATACACATCTAGATGTGTATAAGAGACAGCTCGCATGCTCGGGGGCCTGTCTCTTATACACATCTAGATGTGTATAAGAGACAGCTCGCATGCTCGGGGGCCTGTCTCTTATACACATCTAGATGTGTATAAGAGACAGCTCGCATGCTCGGGGGCCTGTCTCTTATACACATCTAGATGTGTATAAGAGACAGCTCGCATGCTCGGGGGCCTGTCTCTTATACACATCTAGATGTGTATAAGAGACAGCTCGCATGCTCGGGGGCCTGTCTCTTATACACATCTAGATGTGTATAAGAGACAGCTCGCATGCTCGGGGGCCTGTCTCTTATACACATCTAGATGTGTATAAGAGACAGCTCGCATGCTCGGGGGCCTGTCTCTTATACACATCTAGATGTGTATAAGAGACAGCTCGCATGCTCGGGGGCCTGTCTCTTATACACATCTAGATGTGTATAAGAGACAGCTCGCATGCTCGGGGGCCTGTCTCTTATACACATCTAGATGTGTATAAGAGACAGCTCGCATGCTCGGGGGCCTGTCTCTTATACACATCTAGATGTGTATAAGAGACAGCTCGCATGCTCGGGGGCCTGTCTCTTATACACATCTAGATGTGTATAAGAGACAGCTCGCATGCTCGGGGGCCTGTCTCTTATACACATCTAGATGTGTATAAGAGACAGCTCGCATGCTCGGGGGCCTGTCTCTTATACACATCTAGATGTGTATAAGAGACAGCTCGCATGCTCGGGGGCCTGTCTCTTATACACATCTAGATGTGTATAAGAGACAGCTCGCATGCTCGGGGGCCTGTCTCTTATACACATCTAGATGTGTATAAGAGACAGCTCGCATGCTCGGGGGCCTGTCTCTTATACACATCTAGATGTGTATAAGAGACAGCTCGCATGCTCGGGGGCCTGTCTCTTATACACATCTAGATGTGTATAAGAGACAGCTCGCATGCTCGGGGGCCTGTCTCTTATACACATCTAGATGTGTATAAGAGACAGCTCGCATGCTCGGGGGCCTGTCTCTTATACACATCTAGATGTGTATAAGAGACAGCTCGCATGCTCGGGGGCCTGTCTCTTATACACATCTAGATGTGTATAAGAGACAGCTCGCATGCTCGGGGGCCTGTCTCTTATACACATCTAGATGTGTATAAGAGACAGCTCGCATGCTCGGGGGCCTGTCTCTTATACACATCTAGATGTGTATAAGAGACAGCTCGCATGCTCGGGGGCCTGTCTCTTATACACATCTAGATGTGTATAAGAGACAGTCCGGCGCCCAGCCCCCGAGCATGCGAGGGACTTCGCCTGGTTCCCTTGGAACGCGCCGAGTTATTTTCCGGCACCCAGCCCCCGAGCACGCAAGGGACTTGGCCTGGTTTCCTTTGAACGCGCCGAGTCATCTTCTGGCACCCAGCCCCTGAGCATGCGAGGGACTTGGCCTAGTTCTCTTGGAACGCACCGAGTCGTCTTCCGGCGCCCAGCCCCCGAGCATGCGAGCTGTCTCTTATACACATCTAGATGTGTATAAGAGACAGATCGGGGGCTGGGCGCCGGAAAATAACTCGGCGCGTTCCAAGAGAACCAGGCCAAGTCCCTCGCATGCTCGGGGGCTGGGCGCCGGAAGACGACTCGGCGCGTTCCAAGAGAACTAGGCCCTGTCTCTTATACACATCTAGATGTGTATAAGAGACAGGACTTGGCCTGGTTCCCTTGGAACGCGCCGAGTCATCTTCCGGCGCCCAGCCCCCGAGCATGAGAGGGGCTTAGCCTGGTTCCCTTGGAACACGCCGAGTCATCTTCCGGCGCCCAGCCCCCGAGCATGCGAAGGACTTGGCCTGGTTCTCTTGGAACGCGCCGATTTATTTTCCGGCGCCCTGCCCCTGATCATGCGAGGGACTTGGCATGGTTCCCTTGGAACGCGCCGAGTCATCTTCCGGCGCCCAGTCCCCAAGCATGCGAGGGAGTTGGCCTGGTTACCTTGGAACGCGCCGAGTCTTCTTCCGGCGCCCAGCCCCCGAGCATGCGAGGGACATGGCCTGGTTCTCTTCGAACGAGCTGAGTTATTTTCCGGCGCCCAGCCCCCCGAGCATGCGAGGGACTTGGCCTGGTTCCCTTGGAACACGCCGAGTCATCTTCCGGCGCCCAGCCCCCGAGCATGCGAGGGACTTGGCCTGGTTCCCTTGGAACGCGCCGAGTCATCTTCCGGCGCCCAGCCCCCGTCCATGCGAGGGACATGGCCTGGTTCCCTTGCAACGCGCCGAGTCATCTTCCGGCGCCCAGCCCCCGAGCATGCGAGGTACTTGGCCTGGTTCTCTTGGAACACGCCGAGTTATTTTCCGGCGCCTAGCCCCCGAGCATGCGAGGGACTTGGCCTGGTTCCCTTGGAATGTGTCGAGTCGTCTTCCGGCGCCCAGCCCCCGAGCATGCGAGGGAGTTGGCCTAGTTCTCTTGGAACGCGCCGAGTTATTTTCCGGCACCCAGCCCCCGAGCACGCAAGGGACTTGGCCTGGTTTTCTTTGAACGCGCCGAGTCATCTTCTGGCACCCAGCCCCCGAGCATGCGAGGGACTTGGCCTAGTTCTCTTGGAACGCACCGAGTCGTCTTCCGGCGCACAGCCCCCGAGCATGCGAAGGACTTGGCCTGGTTCTCTTGGAACGCGCCGAGTTATGTTCCGGCGCCCAGCCCCCGAGCAAGCGAGGGACTTGGCCTGGTTCCCTTGGAACGCGCCCAGTCATCTTCCGGCGCCCAGCCCCGGAGCATGCGAGGGACTTGGCCTGGTTCCCTTGGAACGTGCCGAGTCATTTTCCGGCGCCCAGCCCCCGAGCATGCTAGGGACTTGGCCTGGTTCTCTTGGAACGAGCCGAGTTATTTTCCGGCGCCCAACGCCCGAGCATGCGAGGGACTTGGCCTGGTTCCCTTGGAACGCGCCGAGTCGTCTTCCGGCGCTCAGCCCTCGAGCATGCGAGGGACTTGGCCTGGTTCTGTTGGAACGCACCGAGTTATTTTCCGGCGCCCAGCCCCCGAGCATGCGAGGGACTTGGCCTGGTTCTCTTGGAACGAGCCGAGTTATTTTCCGGCGCCCAGCACCCAAGCATGCGAGGGACTTGGCCTGGTTCCCTTGGAACGCGCCGAGTCGTCTTCCGGCGCCCAGCCCCCGAGCATGCGAGGGACTTGGCCTAGTTGTCTTGGAACGCGCCGAGTTATTTTCCGGCGCCCAGCCCCCGAGCATGCGAGGGACTTAGCCTGGTTCTCTTGGAACGCGCCGAGTTATTTTCCGGCGCCCAGCACCCAAGCATGCGAGGGACTTGGCCTGGTTCCCTTGGAACGCGTCGAGTCGTCTTCCGGCGCCCAGCCCCCGAGCATGCGAGGGACTTGGCCCGGTTCTCTTGGAACGCGCCGAGTTATTTTCCGGCGCCCAGCCCCCGATCATTCGAGGGACTTGGCATGGTTCCCTTGGAACGCGCCGAGTCATCTTTCGGCGCCCAGTCCCCGAGCATGCGAGGGACTTGGCCTGGTTCCCTTGGAACGCGCCGAGTCTTCTTCCGGCGCCCAGCCCCCGAGCATGCGAGGGCCTTGGCCTGGTTCTCTTGGAACGAGCTGAGTTATTTTCCGGCGCCCAGCCCCCGAGCATGCGAGGGACTTGGCCTAGTTCCCTTGGAACGCGCCGAGTCGTCTTCCGGTGCCCAGCCCCCGAGCATGCGAGGCACTTGGCCTGGTTCTCTTGGAATGCGCCGATTTATTTTCCGGCGCCCAGCCCCCGACCATGCGAGGGACATGGCCTGGTTCCCTTGGAACGCGCCGAGTCATCTTCCGGCGCCCAGCCCCCGAGCATGCGAGGGACTTGGCCTGGTTCTCTTGGAACGCGCCGAGTTATTTTCCGGTGGCCTAGCGGGGGGGCGAAGCCAGGGCCATTCAGTGATGTCCTACGACATCAGTGGAATTTTGTAAGTTCTATAGAAAATGAATGGTTGTTTGTGCTAATCGGGTGGATGACATCATCATGATTATATAGTGGTAACAATCAATGGCTATTTTTTTCTGGATAGCATCTCTTCATTCTTTACTCTACGTGTAAATATGGTGGGCTTAAAACTTGGAACTTTTTTTTTACAAATTAAAACTTGAACTTTGCCTTGCTGGCCTCTGAAGGACAAGTAGCATTATTGAATATATGTGGTTATTGGGTACATTTCAAATGCTCTAAGACAATATAATGATGAGGACATGACCTGAGAACAAAGAGACAACCTGAGTAGCAAAACTGCGGTCTACATGCAGGTTGTTGTGCTGCAAGCCACTTAGCGTACTAAGAACTAGAGGTGTTCCTGGAATGTCAACTGAGTTAGGAATCCCTTCATCACAGCTTTGTTCAGTAGGCTTTTAATAGCTGATCAAAAGTGTTGCTCATAAAGTCCAGCATTGGTGTACTCTGCTGGACGTTTGTAAAAAACAAAAAACAACAGCAGTGATGTCTGGTTCACCTCGTTGGAAAGCCTACTTGTGAATCATTTATGGTGCTTCTTGGAGCTCAGGTTTTACAAAAAAAATGTCTATCAATTGGCTAAATATACTAGTTATACTCCAGCTCTGTTTTTCTTTATTTTTGGGTGGGATTGGGAATATGTGAACTAGCGAACACAAATTACTTAATAATTGAACCGAAGTAGGGGATGTGTAATTTTCATACACAATGCTAGAGGTGCCATTAGTCATCTCAATCAATGAATTAGCTTCCGATAGTACCTGTAGGAATTCAAATTGCTTATTTCTACATTATAATCTCTATCAGTTGCATCACACATAATCCATAGCATATATGGCAACCAAAAAACTCACTACGTTGAGTGATGCAAAACATGAGAAAGGTACGGCTAAAGTCACTTTTATCAACATAAGATCAGCTTTAAAAATCTGCGTAAACCTAAGTCATATACCTGAAGATGGATATGTCAACTAGTGCTGTTCAGTTTCTCGTCCACGTTTTTTTCTGAAAAAAAAAATTGAGCAATGTAGTGAGTCCTCGTGGGAATGATTCTCAACGGGAAAGGATTTCTCTATTGCAACGGGGCTTTTGTTCCTTCCTTTAGATAAATACTCAAAAATCCCCTTACAATTGAAAAAAATTCTTCGACTTTCTTTCTTCCTCCCGCGCCCGCCTAAGCCCGGCCCGCGGTAGAGGGGAAGATTAGCAAAGATGTGGTAATAGCAATTGGAAGACGATCATCGTTGAATGTTCCTGAAGAAAATCATAAATTGAAACACATACCGTGTACTTTTTCCCGGTCGCCAACCCGAAGGGGAATGTAGCTATGCTGGACTTCTTCCTACTAGCTACGGTTACTTTCATAAGCCGTATAACGAGGAAAACATAAGAAATACTAAAAGAATATATGCCTCAAACAATTGTGATTGATCTAAGAAACTTTGTCACGATGTGATTCAACCTAAAGAGTGTATGAAATATGATTCTTCGGTGCCAATTTTGATTATATGAGACTGTTCCACGTTTTAAGCACAAGTCAGAATGTTTATTCTCTCCCCTCTAGACAAACAAATCGGGTTCCTTAAAAGCCAACCCCCCTCCTCGCACGAGAGCAGCTCCGTACGAGCGTTCTCGCACGCCCGCGCTTCGCGGGGCTATTTTTCGAAAACCCCCCTCAGCTTCGGTGGAATCAACCCGCGATCCTCTGTCCCTCTCACTCCTCTTCCACAGTCTCCCTCCCTCTCAGCTCTCTCCCCGGCGTCCGAAACCCTAGCCGACACTGACGCCGCGACCCCTCCGCCGCCACCGTCGCCGTCGCCGTCGCGACCCCTCCGCCGCCGCTGTCGCCGAGGCTCTACCGTCGTCCCCCGCTCACTCTCTCCGCCGCCACTCCTCGCCTGGCCAACCTCGGCCCCCGCCCCCGTCCCCACCCTCGAGACGTCCACCTCGACCACGGGCTGGGACGCGGTCTGGGTGCTCGAGGACCGGCAGCGCCGCCGCCTCAACCGGATCTGGGAGCGGACCGTCACGTGGAAGCCCTCCACGCTGGGATGCGGGGAGGAAGAAGCGCCGCCGCCCGTGGTCTTCCGCCTCCGCCTCGATCACAACGGGGAGGTCGACGTCGATGGCAACTGCCTCTTCACCGCCGCGTGGATGGCCGCCGCCGCCAAGGCCGATGCGCGTGAGCTCAGGCACCGCGCCGTGCGCCGATTCGTGTACGCCGCCGCGGGGGAGGACGACAGGAGCACTGTTGACGCCTCCGTCAGGTAGCTCTCCCCTTCCCACGAAATGCATAGCAGCAGCGACAGTCAGCCTACCCGATTGGAGCTTATTTTCCTCTCCATATTTTCCGTCCAAGCACCACAAGCTGCACAGTCTCCCTTTGCTCTAATCGAATTGCATCCCAATCCAATCTCACGCGGTAGCAAGTAGGAACCCTCAATTGTTTCATCTTTGCTCACCTAGGACCAGGTTTGCAGTCATGATCGGCTACTCATCCTTGTGGAATATATTTAACGATTGTATGCTGAGAGAGATGTGTAAACTATGCCAATAGTTCCTGCTCTCTGCATTTGCTTGCGTGCTGTACTCAGCATTTCTCTCGGAGTATCTGCACTGTCGTTCTACAGTTATTGTGACTGTATTAGAATTTTCTGTTTGCTGATGAAAATCATTCAATTATTTCTGGGAAGTCATGGTCCCTTTTAAGGAATGTAAAGGACAAACATGAGAAGTTATGACATATATGTGGTCCTTTATTTCTGATAAATCTGCATCTGAATGTGATGCAGGCCAGCCCCGCAGGCACCTTTTAATCACCGGGTGGAGTGCATTTGTCAACAAGAAGAAGCCTGTCTCCGGGGATGCCGTACTATTTCTGCGGTAGGCCAACACGAACGTGGAGATGATTGTCACATGTTGGTGCTGCTCTTTTCTGAATATACCTTATGATTTTCAGGGGAGATGACGGGGAGCTAAGATTTGGAGTGCGCCGTGCAGCTCAGCTTAAAAATGGATCTGCTTTTCCAGCACTTTATAATCAGTGTTCAAATCTTGGTTCCCTAGCTAATGTAGCACATTCTGTTGACATGAAAAATGTGTTCCACAATCCACATCTACTATAACCCCAGGTAATGAAGAATATACTGGTATCTCTATAATTCTAGAATGTCCTCATTGGTTACAATGTCAGAACTATTTATTCCTGGCTGATGAGGATTTGAAATTGTCTGATATTCAGTGCCTGAGTGGTTTCATGTAGCCACATGAAGTCCAATCATGTAGTTCTAAGAGCTACCAATTTCCACAATATATCTAAGTAATTCAGTGTCTTTACTCTTTACTGGAATCCAAAGTTATGTGATATTACTCCTTGACTTGATGTTGCCACTTAATTTGTACCCTTTCAATCAGAAAGCTTGGTTTACAAATGGTTTTAAATGTTATGGGGAGTAGGCATGTAGTGACCAGTGACCATTGGTTCCTTATGTACCACTTGTGTTTTTTTCTTACCTACTTGAACCCTGATGTGGATAATTAATAACTGCAAACATTCTCCAAAAAGAAACTGTAAATATCCATGGACTTTGCTGCAAGCGTTGCCTTTTATCTAGCAACAATTCCAGTCCTGATGGTAATTATTGCTTTAAAAAACGTTGCAGATGAAGTCAATCTGAATTCATTATACCTTGCTCGAAGTTCATGAAAAGCCTCAGTCAACCATTTTCTGCAGCAGGTTGAGGTTCAAAATGAGATATGAGAGTGATGGTGCTACAGAAAGAAGGTTACTATGCTCCAAAAGTTACTCTGATCATATACAAATTTATGATGAATTGTTGACACATGAGATTATTCTGCAGATACACTGGGATCATAGCAGGAATCAGTGATGCTGACCCCATGAAAGCTAACTAAGTGCTGGTTCTGATATTCAAGTGTTTACACTTGAACCTAAAAATAGTAGAGAGATATGGAGACAAAATGAAGTACTCTTTTGAATGTGTCTGATGGCAGCCAAAGATTCAGTCACTCTATGAAAAAAATAGTCAGGAGTTCTCCCCTCATTTTTTGACATGTCATGTCCTTCCTGAATTATTCTTATGCAAAAATAGTCACGGGTACCATTTATGAAAAAAAAAATGGAGTGCTTCCTGGTGCCTTTGTTGAGGGCAAGTTCAGTTTACCTCTTCGCATTGCCGATGCAGGCTTTCGGCTGTTCCAGGGGTCCTGATTATACAGGGATTGGTGAAGGTGCTAATGGGAGAGTTTACTGAAGCAATACACCCCCAAGGGATGTAACTGTGCAGCTGGCGGCAGTCGGATCTTCTGTTTTTAGTGACTTTACCTATGTAATGATCAAAGTGGCAAGTGGTATTGAGATAGTGTCCAGATGAATAATAGATTGTATTATATATATGATCGTTGGATCAACAAAATGAGCCATGTGAGAGACATTTACCGAATTTTAACAACTTTTATACTCTTTTTTGTTTCATTGGCTGGCAGTATCACTTATTTCAATTCTTGCTAATATTATAGGGCGCGCAGAGCGCGCCTTATGTTCTAGTTAATGTAACGAGCAGAGTTAGAGGGCATTTTGCACGACTTCAAATCCCTATGGATTATGGGCTTCTCTTTAGGCAAAAGAGAAAGGCATGAAACTATGAGTTAAGGGAATACAACATGTGCATGCTGTAAATACAACGAACATAATAGAATCTTCCAGCAATCTGGACATATACCACACAACACTGAAAAAACTGAAGAACATAAATGTGTTACGATATACTATTTTTATTGAAGAGAGCTAAAATTTTGCATGTCCACGAGGTTACTTCATATGTGGCATTACATCAGTTGGGCGATGGCCCTGTGCTTATCGTTAACTGGTTCTATGATCTTTCCTACAATATATCATCCGATCATTAAAAATAACCTACAATTTGATAATCCTATCTAATATATGGCATCCTTTAGAAAAAAATATGAACTTGGACGTAACAAGTTGGTTTCGTACTATCTAATCATCAGCCATAAAAATGGCGACATTTGGTGCCCACTGGATCCACCGGCTAGTACTAAATGTCCCTCCTTTATATCAGCCCCCATCTTCCTCCCGGAGCTTGAGCTTAGAGGGGAGGTGGTGCCCATTTTTCTCAAGATTTGTGGGGATTTCACTCATCCAAGTGCTTCAAAGGTTAGCAACTTCGTCCTCTCTTGTTTGATAGTCTTTCTGCTTTCTTTCATGTTTTATAGTTAGAGAAATTTGTGATTCTTAGAAAGAGAGATAATGAGCATTTTTTATTTATACATTAATTACAGGTATGTAAAGTTGATGACTTGAATTTGGAGAACGTTTATTGGAAAGTTTACATCTGACAAGTTAGAGTGATTTTTTCAATTAATGTAAATATTTTTAATTCCAAGTGACATGCGTATGTTTCATTATGTAATATTTTTAACTATTAATTATGTTGAATCAACATAAATGGTTTTGCAACTTGATGGATTGGAGCGTCATGCATCCGTTAATATTTTATTATGAAATTTGGAAAATAATGTAGAGTATAGAATATGATGATAGAAATAAAGTTAGTACTTTGTAATACTAATATTATTTTTGTCATATTTAAAAATAAAAAGTAATTTGTACGGAATTTTGTATTGGATGTTAAGGAGTGTGTGTATCTATGATAAAAAATAAAACTTCAATTGCAGATAAACCGGCGATGAATGTACGACAGTCGAATCACCAGGGCATGGTCGCCAAAGAGTTTTATGTGTTGTCCATGTTTTTTTTTGCAAAAATAACAAGGAATACTCTAGAAGACGCACTCTATTAGTCCATATATATGAAAATGGTTTCATGTCGAACTATACCCTTTGGACAAAGCACGCTGAACCTTGAGTTGTGATGAGAGACAATGAAGAAGAAGTTGATGAAAACAAAATTCTAGACTGGGCTCATATATACGAAGTCGATACCTTTGAAGATGAACCAATGGACAAGGCTGAAGAGAATGCTAAAGAAGAGCAGCTACCTGACAAACTAGGTCAAGTGCTGATAGATACACAGAAAGACAGTGAAACAACAAAGGAGTCAGAGAAGTTCAAGAAGGTGTTGGAGGACCTTAAAAAGCTGTTGTATAGGTTGCAAACAAGGGCACATAAAGTTGGGCAACACGCTGGAGATGTTGTAATGGAAAGCAAAAAATGGTGTTAACGATAAAGGATTCGGGGAGATAATAATAATCATAAAGGACATGCTTCCTGAGGGTAACATATAAAGCAAAGAAGGTTGTTTGCCCTATTGGATTGTAGGTACAAAAGATACGTGCATGTCCCAACGACTGTATCCTGTATTATGGCATTGAAAATGTGAACTTAGATGCCTGCCCGATTTGCGGCGCATTTCAGTATATGACTAGGCGAGACGATTCTAGTGGCACAAAGAAGAACATAAGCAAGATGAGATGATGAGACACCCCATAGATGGGTCCTAGTGGTGAAACATTGACCAAAAATTTCCTAATTTTGACAAGGCGCCAGAGACATAAGGTTTGGTCTAAGTACGGACGGTATGAATCCGTTCGGTGAGTTTAGCAGTGGTCATTGAGTTTTTCATTGACTTTATTTAGGATCTCAGTCCAACTGGGGTTTCTGTGTCACACCACGAGGGCAAGGGCACAATATAAAAGAAATCTAATGTGAACATCCATGATAGTGAAATCCTCGAAGCAAACTTCATAGTTTTACATAATTCATCCTTGGTTGATCCATAAATGGACGAGCATAAGAATATTGTACGGTCTGAAAACCTAGGGAAGTGTGAGGCTTGGATTGCAATTCATCACATGGATACTGTTGCCATTTGGCTCAAATGAAAATTCCTGGGTGATGACACGATTGATGAACAACTTCAATGGCTGGCTAGGGGACCATCGATCACAGTCCAACAATACAAAGGTTGTGAAATCAGTAGATATTTATTTTACACAAGAGACCAAGACCAAAAAAGCACTAACCAAAACAGTGGTGTCCGTATAGATGCAATAGACAACAATAGAAAAAAGACAGATATTATGGTGTCATACAGGACATCTGGGAGCTTGACTATGGACCCATAGTCATCCCTTTGTTTTATTGTCAATGGGTGAACAACTTTATAGGAGTAACAAAAGACCAGTTTGGGATGACAATAGTGGACCTCAAAATGATTGGATATAAAGAAAAACCATTCGTCCTAGCCAAGGATCTAACACGAGTTTTCTATGTGAAGGACATGTCAAGCAAGCCAAAGAAGGGTGCTATAAGTTGCAAAACAAGTTAGATGATAAGCCTAAACACCACATTGTCCTCCCAGAAAAAGAAAAAAATATTGGAGTTGAGGATATTACGGACAAGTTAGAAGATTTTGATCAAATTGATGACCTTCCTCCATCGTCAGTTGATGTTGACCCCATCATCCTTTTCTCCAAAAAGGACGCACCTTACTTACGCTGCGATCACAACCAAGACACTTTCGTGAAAAAGAAGATTATCAATGTTAGATTAGATAATGATGAGTAGTTTTTAGAACCATTACATGTTGTACTTGACATTAAGTGATGTAATATAAGGCATTATGTCGTATTTCTCTGAACTCATGATATTATTTGTGCAACTTGGACGAAATATCTCGAATTAACTATATCATGCAACTTGGACAAAATATCTTGAATTAACCGCATCAAACTGCAATACTATAATTTTGCATGTTAAAAATATATGAATTTGCATTAATATTGCGTTACCAGGAGGGTTGAAACATTAAATTAGACACAACTAACAGAGTAATTTATGATTTGATGAAAGGACTGTGTACGTTATTAGGGATAATATTTTTGTATATTTTACATAGTTCAAATAGTATTGTTTTTTATTTATTACGAGTTAACAGAAATATAAACATATTTATACCCAATTACCTACAGAAAATTATCAATGGTACTATATTATTTAATTTAATTCAATTAATATTTTTGAAGTACAAATATAATTAACAGTATGCTAAACATATTTAGGTACTAATTTTTAGTCAAAGATTCGACTTATTATCCATATAATAAATATGAAAGTGATTGTAAAAATAGAAAAAATAATTGCATTTCGGCGGGAGCTCAAAACTGGTGAGCAGTTTAGTAACCGGGCCAAGCAATAACCCGATAAGAAAATGGCTCACTACTTCTAGGCTCCCGCCCAAGAGTGCCACATTGATACCGGCTAGTAACACCACCCAATACTAAAGTGCGCTCGTTACTACCAGCCCATACTAAGATGCTCCCAACCTCCTATAAATGCAGGCGCCTTCTTTCCCACGACGATTTGGCCCTTAGCCTCTTCGATCTCCTTCCTCGCATCTCGCACTCTCTTTCGTCGCCGCTCGCTGCGGGCCCGTCACCCCCGCATGCACGTCACGCCAGCTTCGCCGCCCTCGCTTGTCACCGCCGCTGCATGCCGCCACCACACGTGGACCCCGTCCTGCTGTTGCCACCGCGCGCACGTAGCCCATGCGCCGTCATGTCATCGACGCCGCCCTTGCCCATAGCCGCCCGTTGCCGCCGCGGCATCCCCGTCGTCGCCCGTTGCCAAGCCCTAGTCCATTGACGTCAGCAAAATAGTAGTAATCACTATAAAATTGTGAGAAAGTTATGTGAATTAGTATTCAATTTGTAGAAAATTCTAGAAAATTGTAGAAATTACTATAAAATTGCTAGAAATTCTAAAGAAATGTAGGAATTACTATAAAATTTCAGGAAAACTCTAGAAAATTGTAGAAAGTATTACGAAATAGTGTGAATTAATATAAAATTGCTAGAAAATTGCCAGATTTATTATAAAATTGGTAGAAAATTATAGAAAATGTTAGGAATTACTATAAATTTGCCTAAAAATTCAAGAAAAGTAATTACTACAAAATTCTTGGTAACATTATAAATTACATGAATTAGTACAAAGTAGTAGGAATTACTATATAATTGCTAGGAAATTGTTGGTATTACCATACAATTGCTAGAAAATTTGATAAAATTGTAGGAATTACTATAAAATTCTACAAAATTGTAGGAAGTACTATAAAATAGTAGCAATTACTATAAAGTTGCTAGGAAGATGCAAGATTTACTATAAATTTCTTGAAAATTCTTCAAAATTGTAGGAATTATTATGAAATTGCTAGAAATTTCTAGAGAATAATAGTAATGACTATAAAATTGCTACCAAATTGTAGGTTATAGTAGAGATTATAGGAATTACTATAAAATTTCTAGAAAATTGCTACAAAATTGTTGCACTACTAGAATCCTAACTTTAGCCAAGGGATTCCAAATCTCTCCGACGGTGCAATCTAGTACTTTCGGCTATTTAAGAGAATAGATGATTGTTCCCATGATACCCGAGGGCTGAAGTAGACACCATCGGCTAACCTTACAAAAGACCGACAGTTGGCTAAATCCCCCTGGTAATTTTGAGGTAAGGCTGCTCGTCCGACCCGATATGCACGTTCGGAGCCCACATTCATCCTTTAGCTAATGGCTGTTACCTGTACATAATGACCGAAACCCTTACCGTCATCTCAGCCTAACACAAAACAAATCTGAAAGCAGCTACTATACATGCGCTAAACTACTTCCATACCCGATCATTGCGGCGGCGCTGGACTACAGAGCTCGCGCCACGTTACGACGAACATGCTATAAAAAAACCCCATTGGAATTGCATCCCCTGCTGGAACTGCGTCTCCTCGACTGAAGTGTCAAGTGTTCTTCAAGCCTCATAATCTACATCCCTCCAAAGTTCCTAATCCGCATCACATAGTCACATTCCACACATTACTTGTTTGCAGTGTGGCCGGCGGCCATCTCCTTCAAGATCGAGCAGCATCACGCACGGACAGGACCAAGGCATTGTTACACATCATGTCTAAAAAGGTGAGAACGACTTCAATCACGTTATAATCTCCTCATCTAGTACAGATTTGTGTTTTCAGAATATGTTTTTTCATATGACACTGCGTAAAATTCTACATCGGCGGAGATGTGTATTGCCAAATTCAAGGTACTCTACCATTAATTATCTTATGTTTCCGGTTACTTCTCTCTGAATCCAGACCGTTTTGCAATTGTGTCATCTACTTATATTTTTTTTCTCTGAATCCAGATTTCTCTTATCGCAGATGACTTTTGACAAGTACGGAGAGGAGTAAACAAAGATTACTCTCGTCGCAGATGACTATTGTATAAAGTACGGAGGGTTTAACAAGTCGTTGAAGGAGTAGCCGAAGATAGATTTGCAGGTTCTTTTCTATAGATTTTGTATTTTAGTCTGTGTGAACATGCATGTATGTACCAATGGTCTACTGATTCTTTCATCAGGACATGAAAAATCGTGTAACTATTATCAAAGCTACAGCCTTTCATCTCAAATATACAAGTATATGTTGCAACAAGCATGTCAGATGCAGTTGCACAGTTAAATGTGCAGTCAATATGATTGGCGGCAAATCATTTATATAAAATGTAACAAATTATATATAATGAAATGTTATGAATTCTTTATATATTTAAAAAAGTGGAATAAAATGGCCGATAGTATCAAAATCATAGGAGAATGGAATGCTCGACGATTTGCCTCTTTATTCTGGTTATGTAATGGCCGAGAGTGGATTGTCGGGCTTTCCCCGTTGGGAATTTAGTGGCTGACATACCCTTAGCTATTTGATTTTCCTAGAATTTAAAAAGATGGCCGACCGTTTTACAACTCCTGACTATTCTTGTGATTCTAGTAGTGTTGGAATTACTCTAAAATGGCTAGAAAATCCTAGAAAATAGTATAATCCTTGCTAATTTGTTTATTAATATTGTTATAGTGCAAAGGGATCTGTGTGGACGACAACGAGCAGTTAATGCAATACATAATTTGTGGAGGTACGATGTACCGGATCCCCTAGAAGATGATGGTACTCAGTATCTGAACTTGCTCCTAAAGATGGTAATACTGAGCAAGAAGAAGAAATTGCTGAGGAAACCAAGGTATACGAAATAAATCCATGTATACTGTGTGCACCTATGCACTTTTTATTTGCATTTCAATCACATTTGATGCAAATTTGTGCATTTAAAATTTAAAAACTCAAACTTACATGGGAAACATCAGTTCATGTTCATATAAGCATGTTTACATGTGTTAAGCATCATCATAAGAAGAAGCTTGTAAAAAGGATTTGCAGAAATTTTTAGGCAAGGTTAATTATTTGAGAATGTTTACTTGAAACTTGTGTGGATAGGTGAATGCTTTTACTTCTATCGTTTGGTTGAAAAATGAAGCAGAATTTGCATGGGGGGAGGGGGCGGCAAAACAGCAACAACCTTTTGAAAAGATCAAGAAATATTTATCTTCACGACCCATGCTTGAAACGCCTAGGAGAAGGGTGCCTATCACGTTATTGTTGATACTCTTTACGACACCGAAATAGATCCGCAAGCATACGGATACAATGTAGCATTTCATCCGGGAGTATTTCAAGGTATCGTAGTTATTTCCTCAGGGAAGCAATGGATAAAGAGTATTGACTATTAACAAGGATGTAACTACTAATTAAAGTACCGGCTAACAAGGCGGGGGTAAAGGATAGAATAGGAGTGATATGCAATTGACACACACAAGGAGAAATTTAAGATAGAGAAAGAAGAGCGGTCTAGCTAGTGGGAGGACAACGAGACAGGAAAGGATTCCTATATACTTCCACTGGCCATGAGATATCTCCTGTCTCTTATACACATCTAGATGTGTATAAGAGACAGGCTTAAGAAGGAGCTAGAAGCTCTGCTGGCAAAGGGGTACATTCGTCCAAGTTCTTCAC
>OAMR01000445.1:89151-123524 GCA_900205405.1 Echinochloa crus-galli
AGGTATCGTATTTATTTCCTTAGGGAAGCATTGGATAAAGAGTATTGACTATTAACAAGGATGTAACTACTAATTAAAGTACCGGCTAACAAGGCGGGGGTAAAGGGTATGATAAGAGTGATATGCATATGACACACACAAGGAGAAATTCAGGATAGAAGAGCGGTCTAACTAGTGGGAGGACAACGAGACAGGAAACGATTCCTATACACTTCCAATGGCTTAGAGACATCTACAACAAAGATTACAGCTAGCATGAAGAACACATCTATAGTTCTTTCCTATTTCTATTAGCTCAGTGTCGGGTCACGGAACACCCAACACACAGACAAGGATGAGAAGGGGTGTTGGCGAACAACCGCAGAAGGCTCCTACGTGCCGAGACTAACGTGGTGGACTACGCATAAGCGGTCTTGATTAATGTTACTTTAGGGATTAGCCTAGAGTTAGGCGATGTTTGCACACCTCTTTGCTATCACTGCTTGTGTGCACCTTGTATTGTAATTCTGGTGATTGTGAGTTTTGTGATACCCTTCAACAAACTTTGTGGAGTTGCCGCCCGTGATAAGTGAGAGGGAGGAATGTCGACGACGGCGACGCCCTCGGGCCTCACCGGCTCCGGCCCAGCTGCGCCAACAACGGAGGCCTGGGCGCCGCGGCGATGCGCAGTGAATCCTTCAGTGATAAGTATTTACTTATTTAACCTTGAGCTGATGGCTATCGAATAAACAGTACAATAATTGCACAATTGTCCAAATGAGAGGACAAGGAAAGAGGAAACACAGAGGACCCTACAGCAAACACTTTACCTTGACACAACTCGATCCAAGGCATTACTGAGATTATATTTGCATCTCCGAGGACCGAGGTTGCAAAATCTGTTTGCAACATAAGGATCTCCACTCAAGCTGGGCAAATACTTTGCTGAAATTTTATTGGATGGAAGAAAAGGAAAAAAGACAAAATACAACTGATAACTTGGGATCCAGGACCCACAGCAGCCGACCGAGATGGTTCACTGAAGCCAACAACTGAAAATGAAAAGTCAAGAAACACACTCAAGCTGTCCTGACGATGAGCTCCCTGAGCTGCCGGGCGAAGTCCCCGGCGAACCTCTTCTGAACGTCGTCATCCGTCAGGAATTCCCTCCATTTCCTCCCGTCCCTCTCTCCTCCGTCTGCCACGGCTAACGCAATCGCATCGCTCACATCCTGGCGTCCGAACCAGCCGTCCTCGACGCGGCGCGCGACTTCCACCCCGACCCGTAGCTCTCGCCCGAACAGCGCGGCGTTGATGTACTGGTCGCCCTTCATTGGCAGAAACACCAGCCGGCAGCCGGCGACGAGCCCCTCCACGGCGGAGCTGAACCCGGCGTGGTTCAGGTAGCACCCGACGCTCCGGTGCCGCAGGATGTGCTGCTGCTGCACCCACCCCGTGTGCACCGCGCCTCTCCCTTTCACCCTCTCCCGGAACCCCGGCGGGACGCACGCCCGGAGCTCCGCCTCCGCGTCCGCGCCCTTGGGGAAGTTGAGCACGACGAGGAACGGCAGGTTGCTGGCCTCGAGGCCGAGGAGGAGCTCCGTCGCCGCGGCAGCCGGCAGGAACGTCTCGCTGCCGAACGAGGCGAAGACGACGGCGTTGTCCGGGAACGAGGAGAGCCAGCCGGCCCACCGCTCCTCGAGCTCGCCTCGCGGCGGCTCCGGCACGACAGGTCCGGCGAGGAGCACGGGCTTGCCGAACTGGGTGGAGAGGTAGCTTATGTAGGGGCCCTCCATCTCCGCGCAGGACTTGATGACTATGCCGTCGCAAGCCTTGATTCCGGCGACGACTCGGTCGTGGACGCATGGCTGGCCGTCGAAGCTGGTGAACAGGTAGGTGAAGTCCGCGGCCTGGTAGGCCGGGACGGTGGCAACCGCGGAGCCTGTCGGGAAGCCGGCAGGGGCGGACATGAGGTCGCGGGGCGACGGGGACGACGGTGTAGGCGCCAGTGACGGCGGAGAAAACGCTGAAGTGGAGGACCTTGATGCCGAGAGGCGCGGCGAGGTCGCAGACCCACGGGGTGGCGAAGTCGATGAGCGCGGCGTCCGGGTGGAGCTCGGAGAGCAGCGACGACACCTGGGCGCGGGTGCCGTCGAGGGCGACCTTGAGAAGCTCGGCGCCGTCGGCCGTGAGCTCGGCCGTGCTGGCGGCTCCCTCGGGTAAGCCCAGAACGCGGGGCAGGTGCAGCGGCACGACGGTCACCGCGCCGGCGGCGGCCGACGCCAGCATGGCCTCGACGCGCGGCAGGTTCCCGTCGGCCGTCAGGAACGTCACGCGGAACCCGCCGTCGACGGAGACCAGCTTCCGCGCCAGCTGCGCGAACGGGCTGATATGGCCGAAGGCGAGCCAGGGGAACATCACGACGTGAAGTGGAACGCCGGCGTTGCCATGGCCGTCGCTCGCCATGGTGTAGCCTAGGTAGAGTACTGCTCTAGATGCGTTTCTCTGTCTCGATCGAGCAGGTAGAAGGTACAGTGTGGGTCTCTAATGCCGGTAATATTATAGACTAGAGGGACCTTTCCAAAGAGGCAGACACCAAATGCAACAACGACAGAACTAAATGTGTTCCACCACCGCTTATAAAAATTGCAAATCTCCGCTTGTCGGCTCGTGATAGCCTCTTTTCGGAGAGCAGAGGACAAGCTGCGTGCTGACAAGGATACATTGTAAGTTTGTAACTCACAGCAAAGCCACATGCGAACACACACATCAAAAAGAAAACAAATGTACCTACAGCTAAAACGTCCATCGAATTTACACACGCTTCTTTACTTGTTTAGAATCAGTGAACATAAAAGTAATGGATGAACAGTGATTCTCTACATTGATTTTTGATTGTAAATGGTGGAATTACACATTTGTCACCGACGTGCCTGTTCGAGAGGGACATGCCCCTCCGACTGGCCCTTTCACTAATAGTTGTGTTTATTAGGCACCGCTAATGACAGGGTTAACCGCTAATCGAAATGTTAAGCACGTGGTTAAAATAATTGATCACATGCCTAATTAACTCTTAACCTCCCATCAATTGGTTCTTGAAATCTTCATGTAATCATTGATCTTCATTCTTAGAACATCCATAATGGGAAAATTTTCTCTAAACCATGTAGAAAAAATATGTGAGGAGAAACTATCATATAAATTGATATGCTGTTAAAAACTCCCATATAAACCATGTACGAAAAATAAGGAGAAAATGATATAGACTATATTGATTACTAACTCATGATCAATTCATAGATAATAGTAATATCCTTCCCCTAGAACCCAGTGGGAAAAAATATGAGAAGGATTAATATATCTTTGACACCTCCATAAAAACTGTTGTGGGGGAAAATTAGAGATTGATGTGTGCTTGTATTGATATTGTCTCATTAAAAACCTTATGAGAAATTGAATAAAAACTCATATAGGAAAAGAGTACAATATGATGTTTGATCAAGTTATATTTAAGAAGATTCCATGTACGTGGTTAAACCTTGTATATCTCGTAATCGGCGCATACCGATTCCATGTACCAATTTTTGAAATATTGATGTTGGTAAGGAATTTGTGAATAAGTCAGCGCTATTTAAATTTCAAAATGTCAATTTCACAACTTTGTTTCAATTGGTGAGGGTAGAACAAATTAGATGCAATATGTTTAGTAATATTGCTCTGTATGTAATTTGTTTCCATCTGTGCAACATAAGCAGTGTCTTATCTTCATAGATAATAGTTGGTGATTCTATTGAACCAATACCACATGATTGTCATATGTGGTTAATCATTCTGATTGAAACATTAGGGTGTCACATGAAGCCTCATATAAAGCAATTATTTCAGAATGGGTGGATGTAGCCACTAATGTTTGTTTAGAAGATTTCCATGAAATGGTTGTACCACCGTGTAGAAATACATAGCCTGTTCATGATCTAGGATTATGGGGATCAGATAGATAGCCAACATCAGTATATCATCATATTTGATTCTTAATTTTTTGGAAAGAAAAAGACCAAGATCTCTTGTACCATTGAGATATCAAAAGATATTCTTAACTCTTGTCCACTGTCTTTATGTAGGAGCAGCATTGTGTCTAGCTAGCAAATTCACTACAAAAGCGATATCCGTTCGAGTGCTATTTGCAAGATACATTAACACTCCAATGGCACTAAGATAAGGACTTCAGGTCCCAATAATTCTTCTCCATCATCCCGTGGTCTAAATTGATCTTTGTTAATGTCCAGTGATCGTACAACCATAGGAGTTTTAGATGGATACGATTTGTCCATATTGAATTTCTCCAATATTTTCTGGATATAAGCAAATTGCTGTATAAAAATTCCTATGGGAAGATGTTCAAGTTGTAAACCCAAACAAAATTTGGTTTGACCCAAATCTCTCATCTCGAATTATGTCGTTACATGATTGCGTGCCTCATTTCTGTCTTGTGTATGATCAATTATATTTAAGTCATCGACATATACGAAAATAATACAAAATCCAGTATCAGACTTTATAATGAAGACACGCGGTGAATCATCTTTTTGATGTATCCTTTCTTAAGAAGGAAATCACTATGTCGATTGTACCATATTCGACCCAATTGTTTTAAGCCATAGAGTGACATTTTGAATTTGACATAATAGATGTTGCGATCTGCGTTTGGATTCGGTATTGGGATTCCTTCAAGAACCTTCATATATATGTCAGAATCCAGTGACCCATACAAGTAGGCTATCACTACATTCATCAACTGCATATATAAATAGATGATTTTGTACTACCAGTGGAATTAAATATCGGAATATGATTCCACTCGTAACTAGAGAGTAAATCTTGGTTTATATCTCACCACTTCATTATTTTCGTTCCGTTTGTGGACAAAAACCCATTTGTTTCAAACAGGAAAGATACGTGGAGGTGTAGTCATAACTGGACTGAAGATTTCCCTCTTAGTAAGCGAGGCTAATTCTGATTGAATTGCTTCCTCCCATTTATTCCAGTCGGATCGTTTACCATCACGATAGAATCTGGATAGTCCATTCTCTAGTTTCAGTAATTTAGTGCACCCCTGAACTAGGTTGTGTATGGGACCCCATCCACGGGATTTGAGTCATCCCTCTGGTGTCCGTCAACATGAGGTTGACCTGCATTTATTGTCTCTGAAGATTTGTTCTTCTGTCTCTAGGGACCCTTGCAAGAAGCTTTTTCCTGGGAACGCTTGCAAGAAGCTTTTTCCTGAACTGTACAAGTATTCCTCCCCCCATTGTTTTGTTTCAGAGGTTTAGTAGTTTGTATTGGTATTTATACTCTTGTCGGTACATTGCGAGCAGGATTATATGAGTTAGTGACACCTTTGTAATCAGTAGATGCATCTGGCAGATTGTTTGCAATCTTTTGCAAATCAATAATTTTCTAAACTTGATGTTGAGTTTCTTGAGTACATGGTTCTGAGGCGAGAATGCCTTGAACATTCCAATTGATTTATGGACAATCATTTTGGTACATTGATTCTCCCCTAATGCCGAAAAATAGTCGTTATAAAAAATACAGTTAGCATACCGATCCGTGAATAAATCCCCTGTAAGGGGCTCGAGATATTAAATTTTTTCTATAGATTTGTATCCCACATAGATCCCCATTTTCCTGTGAGGGCCCATGGATGTACATTGTGGTGGTGAAATCGGTAAGTATGTAGCGCAACCAAATTTTCGCAGATGAGAAATGCTTGGTAGATTTTGATGTACTAATTCTAAGGGGGAATTAGTATGATAAGCAATTGGATGTGACACAAATGAATAAGATCAGCAGCGTGTACAACTGTGTGACCCGAACACGAGGTTGGTAATTTACAATTCATGAGCATTGGCCTAGCAATAAGTTTTATCCTTTTTATTACCGATTCTGATAAACCATTTTGAGTATGGACATAAGGGACTAAGTGCTGAACTTCGATACCTAGAGCCATGCAATAGTCATTAAAAGCTCGTGAAGTAAATTCAGTATCATTATCCATGCAAATGGATTGAATCCGATGTTAATGCGATGTCCAGGAAGGTTTCCTTTGAGTTCGATAATTTGAGCAATTATCTTAGCAAATGCAAGGTTTCATGTGGATAAAAGACACATATGTGACCATCATGTAGATACATCAGTAAGAACCATGAAATACTTGAATGGTCCAGACAATGGTTGGATAGGACAACCTATATCACCTTGAATGATTTCAAGGAATTTAAGTGGTTCCGTCTTAATCTCAAGATATGATGGTCTTAAAATTAATTTGCCTTTTGCACATGCGGTGCACAGAAAATCTGAGGATTGAGGGAATTTTGCTTTGTTAATATTATGACCAATTGAATTGTTAATAATTTTCCACATCATCCCTACACCAGGATGGCCTAGGCGATCATGCCATGTTTTGAATGTATCTACATCATAAAAAATTATCTTATATGCAACATGCTTTATAGATTTGATGTATGTATAGTACAATCCATATGGTAGTGAGGTAAATTTCTCAAGAATTTGTTTGCCATATATATCTTGTATCTTTGGTAAGAAGAAGGAATTCTTCTTTATTTTCTTCATGTATTTCGACATGAAACCCGTTTTTCTAGATATCTTTATAACTAATCAAGGTACGCGTTGAATCGGGACATAATAATGCTTCCTCGATTACTAATTGTGTACCCATAGGGAGCGTGATTGTAGCTTGTCCGGAGCCAACTATCATCGCATTGCGCCAAGTGATTGTTAAAACATTTCCGTCTCTTTTTGTGAGAGTAGGAAAATATTTTTATTTCCCTAAGTATAGTGTTCCTGGTTCCGCTGTCAACTAGCCATAATTCTTCCTCCATTGGATTGACTCCCGTAAAAAATCTTTGGGTAGTCGAGGTGCGAAGGCCTCCCTTGTCTTCTTCGGGGGACACCAATGTGAGCGATGCAGTGCTGATAACGTGTTTAGAATCAGTGAAACTAAATGTAATGGATGAACAATAATTCTGTATATTGATTGTAAATAAAGGGATTACATATTTATAGGTGGCCAAAGGTCAGCGACGTGCTTGTTCGGGAGGGTGATGAGGACATGACATCCGTGCTTACGACCATGCTTGGGGGATGGCATGGAGTCGGAGGAGACCAGGAAGGGTGATGGGGACTAGGGTGGCCCGATCTTATGTCAAGTGAAGGATAATTCATTTAGGGTAGAGCACAACACACCGATCTGGCTTCAAGTCAGCATACTTGAACCCTGCAACAATCTTAGCACCACGACTTCTCTAGTTACCAACCGTGTCACAACCTGATTGACCTCACCAAGAAGGCTAATCCCTACCAGTGAAACAAAGAACACAAGTAAGAACTCGAAAGAATGTAGCTCTCGATATGAAGTGACACTACAGGTGAATGATTAAGCTTAAAAGTTGGGGTTCTACAAACCGATGACGGCGAAACTGTTCTCGACAGATTAATCTAAGCAAAACCCCAGTCTAAACGACGGTGGCTGCTAAGTTTATATAGCCTAAAGGGGCGTGCTAGGGTTGGAGGGGGCGCCCCCCTATGGGCTCTAGATAACACCCTAAATTTCATCACATCAAGTATTTAGCAACCTTCTGAATTTTTTATAGGATTTATTAATGCCAAAATTAATTTTCTAGCATTTAATTGGAATTCCTAGCCTTTTAATCAAATTAAATAACATATTAAATAATTTTAGTAAAGATAAATTTCTATTGCATTCATGCTTTTGCATTGTTCTTTGTTTGCTGGTAAATCAAGTTGGAATTTAAACTTTCCTTGGGTTTGAGGTCCAAAAAAAGTTCAGTTCTGTAGAGTTCTCTTTTGCTCCACGCGCATAATCGTCCCTTGACTCTCTTCGCTACACGTGCGCATGGCCGCAAACCCTAGCTCTACAGCCGCTAGCGGTGCGGCCGTAGCGTTGAGCGCCACCGCCGGTGATCTCCTTTGCCATCGCCTCTTTCTCGCGAATAAACATTTCAGAAAGGTTTGCAAGGAGGTAGTGAAGCTACCCTTCGTGTTTTTGCCCCAATTTTTGTCCGCGCTTTGGGCTAACCCGCTCGTCGTCGTATCGCCAGGGCCGACGTCTGCCATTCACCGCCGCCGAGGCTTCTCTCTCGACTTAATTTAGCTGGGTAACTTCGCCGTCGCATTCTGGTTCTCTAGGTCTTATCCTCGTCGAGTTTCGTGGCTCGTAGCTCGATATCGAGTTTGCGTCGGTGAAGCGCCGCCGTGAGAGCCAGCGGCGCTGCCGCTCCTGTGCCCCGCCAGCAACCCTTAGCCCAGATCCATTCCACGCCATCAGATCTTGATCCAACGGCCCTCATGGCCTTCACCCTTGAGTCAAAACTGCTAGCGTACGGGTCAACACCGGTTGCCCGTGGATAAATTTCTAAAGAGCTCTCTTATTTCCCTCGAATCAACCCGCGGTCCAAGTCTATTCAAAAGTAATCACACACATATGCCCCTGGTTCTCAGTTTAGCCCTTCTCTTTCTTAAAATAGCACCTCGAAGACGAACATTGACCTTTTACCCATAAACCCTTGAGTTCTTATACAAAATTATGTTTTAGCCCCTGTTTTCTCGCAGTTTAGCCCCGAAAACTTTTAAAACTTCGCCAGCAACTCCCTAAACCTTAGAAAATTCATATATATCTCGTTTTAACTCCGAGTTGAGTGATTCTTGCACTCACGTGTTCGTGGTAATGCGTAGAATAGTTTTGTGCTTCTTTTTGGTTCTGTTAAAATTGTTTGGTGTACTGTTTCTTATTTTGTTGTATTGCTTTCTTGTATGTGCCGCTTTCATGTGAATAGAAAGGTCCAACATTTGTGGTGTATAAGGATTGTTTGTGGAATTCAAGGATCAAACTTGTGAAGACTCTGAGCAGTTATTCTTTGGAAGGCTCTGAGCAGTTATTTTCTTGAAATTAAGGCAAGTGTATTCTTGATCATGTTTTTGTCCTAATAATAATATGCGTCACTTTTTAGTTATGCTAAGCTTGCATGCATTTTAATCATGATGGGACCTATTAAGGATATCCTACATTTATGTACCATACCTTGCAGTTGGGTTACTTAATTAATTTTGATGGTAGACTTTTGCTTAGCTTGCTCAACTGGGATTGGTTAATGAACCCCTACTCTATGTTCCATCTACTACCTTAGTTTGGACAAGATCACTCTTTTTAATTGGAACATGGAGAACTACCCAGGAAAACAGTACAACCGCTAGACCAATAGGCTCTGGTCTTGGCTTATTAAATAGGAGAACTCTTTGTTGTGTTGGTATTGTATGTTGGGTTGTGCCGATGGTTACCGGTCTGGTTTGCGGAAGAGGCGCAGATGAGGAAGGAATGCCTTCCAATACACCGGCATGGGAGGGGACCAACACATACATTGAGGAATTCTTTGTAACGGCCTCGTAGTGAAACCCAGTATTCGGTCCATGTGGTGTGGGAAGGGTACATGCCTTTGGCAATGGGAATCGCGACTTGTGTTGAAAGTGTACAACCTCTGCAGAGTGTAAAACTGTTATAACAGCCGTGCTCACGGTTAAGAGCAGCCTGGACCCTTACATGATTAATATACTTGAATATGATCAAAACTATGGTTACTAAATATGTTGGGTTTAAGATGTTTGTTTAACTGTGGGTTGGTATATACTTATACTTGCTAGTAATTATGTTGCTAATAAAATTTGACCAACTAAAAGTGCATGATGCTGTTAATTGCCAACCTATCCTTATTTTAGCCTTGCGTATCATTTGCTTTTCTCTATACTTGCTGAGTACGACATCTACTCATTCTTGCTATTTTCAAATTATTTTTGTTCTATATCAATGGATGCTACTCAGAAAGGAAGGATATTGTGGTGTTCATGAAGATGGTGATGAGTTCTAGGCATACGTGTTCCCCAGTCAACTGCCTGTGGAGATAGATGGAGTTTTGCTGCTAGTTAAGACTTTATGTCTTCCGATGTAATAACTTATGTAACTCTCTTTACTGATTATTCACCGATAAAGTCACTATATGTATGAAACCTTATCCTGACATACATATAGTTAGCATCTGGTTTAGCTATTAAAGCCGGGTGTGACACTAACACAATACATGGCCCATTGGCCCAAAATACGATGGTGCAATACCCTGACATATTCTGGATGCCATATTGTTTTCGCGATTCCCTTCGATTCAGAAGGAATTTTGATATGTGACCAGTACCATTGGAAAGCTTATCTCCTTAGCTTTCCACGCATATATATAGAACGTAGAAATCCGAGTCCGTGTGCAACCTGGGCGACGATTTTAGTGCACACTGCTCCTGGACTCGGAAGTGGACTCGAACTTGATTTGTTTTGGGCCTCCACCTTGGCGTCTCAAACCAGATAAGCTTTGGGCCTCCTTCTTAGCTGGGACATGTGTATGAGGGCCTTTTGGGATATAAAACTTTTTTTCTTATGTTTTGGGCGTGAAATTATTTTTTATTTATCTTTTGGGCAAATTTATTTAGTATCTGTTGGTGTTACCGACATGTACTAATTTATTTTTAGTATTGATTAGTTAGTTGATAGGAGGATAATTTAAAGTGGACGCTTGTTCTCCACAATTGTCATTACAACTACCATGCAACACAATTTACCATGTTATAAATTAGAGATACGTTTACACGTATATTTTGTCGATCTTTCGAGTCTGTCCAAAAATCTTTAGGATGCAAATAAATGCCATAAACTAAACTCTACGTGTTCTTCTTATTACTATATTCGTGTCAATGTCTTGAAACAAAAGATTTTAGGTTTGTGCGCTTCTCTGTGTCGAAACGTGTAACCCCTTGCGCCTTGTGAGTTGAAGTTGATCTCTTTGGGCAAAACCATTTAGTCCTAGCAGCCTATCTGACAAAGTACATAGCTGTATGACTGAAGTTCCATATTTTCCAAACCTTTATGATTATGTTGCACTCCCAGAACCCTCAATTTGCCGTGCGTCACGTGCAAAGTCTAATATCCGCACGGCAAAGACTTTGCCGTGCGTATATACCCGTTACGCACGGCAAACGTTGCACGGCATAAATCTGCATGGCAAAGAGCTTTTTACCGTGTGCCTTTTATCGCGCACACGGTAAACTTTTGCCGTACGTCCAATCGACACACGGCGAACATTTTTAGAAGAGGAGGGAGATGAGAGAGAGAGAGAGAAGAGCTAGAGGGAGGCAACAACAAACTTGGCCGGATCCCGCGGCCGAGGCCGCACAAGGACCGCCGGATCCTGAGGTCGAACTGCGGCTTGTGGGGCACATCGGCAGCCGAGCGACCGCGGACGGCGAAGCACCTTGGGCCGGTGAGGCAGTGCCGGAGGGAGGGAGGCGGCGGCGCATGAGGATGAGTAGAGGAGAGAAGCGAGGAGGAGAAGAGAGAAAGAGAGGGGGAGAAGAGAGAGAGCCGGACGTGGGAGACTGGGAGGAGAGGGTGGGGCGTGGGGCCGGTGGTGGCAGGTGAGCACTGCACGGCGGGGTGGGTGGTGGGGCAAGGAGTGTTTGCCGTGTGCCCTGGATGCGACCACACGGCAAAATATTTGCCGTGTGTCCTGATGGGACCATACGGTAAAATATTTGTTTGCCGTGTGTCTTTGTAGGACCACACGGTAAAATATTTGTTTGTAGCTAAACTAATATGGTTTAACGTAGTTTTGTGTCACAAGATGATTTCAAATGAAAAAGTTATTAACTACAAAGTTTTATAACTTTTAAAGATCTACAACTTTTATTTAGGGAGTTTTTCCAACCGATGTTATTTGTAAATTTTGAAATTGAAATTTTTAAAATTCAAATGTAGTTTAACGTAGTTTTGCGTGACAGGATAATTTCAACTGAAAAAGTTGTCAACTACAAAGTTTTCTAACTTTTAAAGATCTACAACTTTCATTTGGGGAGTTTTTCCAACTGAGATCATTTGAAAAATTTGAAATTGAAATTTTTGAAATTGAAATGTAGTATAACGTAGTTTTGCATGACAAGATGATTTCAAATGAAATAGTTGTAAACTACAAAGTTTCATAACTTTTAAAGATCTATAACTTTCATTCAGAGTGTTTCTCCATTCGATGTTATTTGAAAATTTCGAATTTGAAATCTCATCTCTCTGGTAGTTCTTCTAGTAGTTTCTATTACTACTAGATAGAAACTACTAGAGATATGTAAGATTTATGAACAAACTTACTTTAACATTGTCAAATAAAAAACTGCATGTAATAAAAATTGTTCATCTTGATAAGTTATACAACTTCATAGTTTAAAATATTTTCATTTAAATTCATTTAGGGGTTCAAAATGTGATTTCAAACACCTCTTTGGCGTGTGCCAAGGAAAAAGCACACGGCAAACTCATGGGTTTGTCGTGTGCCAAGAAAAAAGCGCATGGCAAACCATATTTTACCGAGTGTTTTTCTTTCGCCGAATGTTTTAAGTGAAGCACACGGCAAACTCCTTGTTTGCCGTGTGCCCCGAGGGAGTGCACACGGCAAACCCCCAAGCACACGGCAAACATGAAGTCTCCGGTAGTGTTGTCAAGAAGCCTTCCAAAGCTTGCCGTAAGCGGGACGAATATCCATCCTACTTGCAAGGCGAGCTTGCAGACTTTCTTCTATGCCTATGAAGCATGATCCCACCAACTATGCGTTGCAGTGCCACACAATCCTCTTTGGCATTCGTAGATTCATGTCCTCGAAACCCTTTCTTTCCATTCCTAGATTTATTTTGCTATGGAGCCACGCCATGCCTGCAATGGTGTTGGAGGAGGAGGCGTGGTTGAGATACCGTACAGTTATCCCCGCTGTTGAGCTATGCAAGTGTTGATGTCGGGCGCGTTTGGTTTCACAAATCTCTAGCCTTGCTTTGCCGCCAAGCAGGCGAGCCGATTTGGCTCTCCTACGGGAGCAAGGCAAATCTCTCGCTCGCACAAACACCGATGCATCAAGGCAAGGAAACCGAACACCTGTGTTCACTATACAGCCTCTCCAAGCGAGGCGATACAGTAGCAGGCAAAGAAAGCAAACACACCCGTAAAGTGCCACACACATGTTGTCGCCAGCCACTTATGTTACCGCGACTCTATCATGAACAAGTTGTCATTTTACCTTTCTGGACATAGTATTATTTAACTGGATGCCTGATGGCCTTAGATATTACTGGTCAAACTTAACGGAATGTTTAGACTTGTTACAAGAAAAATGTCAATCGTATTTATCAATTTATTAATATACTAGCAAGTATGTTCGTACATTACAACATGAGAAAAGAAATCTTCACACGTCCCTAGCCCAAAAATGGCACAAGTAGTGTATATTCAATGTCTGGCTACGAGTTATTTTGTCTATCAGATGCCTTCTCGAGATACAATCATATTAGAATGCGTGTATAAGATCAAGATAATACAACGTTTATACTTATTTATAATTGTGTTATTAAAGTGTACTAGTGGTCTTAAAGATACTTATCTAGAAAATCCAGAATGCCCAGAATGATTTCTATTTTAGGACGGGGAGAGTACTCATTTTCTAATCTTAAAATGACAAAGGTGCGTTCAAATAATCTCATTCTCATCCTGACTATTATGCACTGCTTATCATAATTTTTTTCCTAAAATGGGTTTAACAGTCAATAAAAATCCTCCAAAAAACTAAAAGAAGAAAACCCTAGCCCCGTTTGTGAAGGCACCAAAAGGAAAGAACAGAAGAAAGACAACTAGTACACTACTGCAGCCCGGCCCATTTTGGGGGACAGCCGTTTCCTCTTCTTCCGGGAAACTGTCGCCCCGCCTCTCAAAACCCTCATTCCGTGCCTTCACTTCCATTCCTCCCGATCCACAGACGCCAGCGACGCCCGCCTCTCCGTCTCGCCGGTGGCGTCCACCCCCGTCGCCTTCCGGCCGGCTGCTTCCCGGTCGCTCGCCACTTCAGCGGACGCCGATCTCCTCTGCGCCGTCCGCCCAAGGTTTGCTCTCAACACCAGGAGCACAGCATCCTGATCCCCCCCACCTAGTTTTATTTTTTTCCTGTTGGCGTCAAGAAACTTCGTAGCCGGCTCTAGGGTATGGGTCTCGGTTGATTTGGGCGAGATCGAAATTCGCTGGATTTTTTGGGCGGATTTTGTGGGCTGGGGAGATGCATGTTGGTTTCTGTGACTTTTGTCTTGAGTGATTATTAGTTCTTTGGCCCCGATAGTTTCTATGGCTGTAGGTGATCATCGGAAAAAAATCTTTTTTCTTTGTAGAGTTGTAATATAAGGTTCTATCTGTAGCTGGAAAACAACTCATGGCTGTTTTACAGCTTACTGATTAATGGCTATGATGAAATGTTTAATATTATTTTTGCTCTAGGACAACTGTTATTCGTTTTAAATTCATTATATAAAAAAGTTTGGCCTTAGAGAGCTGCCTCGTGGGGGCACAATCAATACTGTAAAATATTACTGATTTCTACTTTAGGCCTTATGGTTTTTGTCTTGAAATTTGGTATGAGGGTACAGCGAACCATTTGTTGAGATTTATGTTTGCATCCAGGCCGTGGAGCCATGTCAGCTAAGAAAAGTGAGGAAGAGTACGAGTCTGATGACTCGTCAAAATCAAGTCGAAAGTGCCAGATAAAGTCTGACATCTGGGAAGGCTTCTCGATTCTGAAACAAAAGGGTGACAGTGTTAACTCTGGTAAAAGATGCACTTTCCTTTTGGAGCCTTTGGATTCAGATGGTACGAGCAACACTGGTCCTGATCTTGATGGTGCCAGAAGAGCCTTGGTAATGACTATTATTACAACTGGGCAGTCACTTTCACTTGTTGAAGGAAGTCGTTTTCAGCATTTTGTTCGTACAGTTAATCCGCTGATCCCTTTGAGCCGTTCCAGTTTAGACCAAGATGTCATGGATCTTTATGGAAGGGAAAGGAATACCCTGTCTGCCCTCATATCTGAAGCATCAGGTGGTTTGAGTTTTGCTTTTGATAAATGGAGGTGTAAAGCGACTGGTGATAACTACAATGATGATATCTATCTTTGTATCTCTGCTTGCTTTATTGATTCTGATTGGAAGTTGCAGAGAAGAGTTGTGGGCTTCAAACACATGGAGATTCCTGATGATGCATTATATGTCGCTGAGACTGTAGCATTGTGTTTTAGTGAATTAAAGATTGACAAGAAGATCATAAGCATAACCCTGGATAATGGCACTCTGGATAATGAATTTTATGAAGCTTCAATGGCTGACAAACTCAAGACTATTCTGCATGATAAGGCCAAGTTATTGTGCGGTGAACTTTGTCAAATCCATTGTTGCACAGATATTGTGAATTCAGTTGTGAGAGGTGGTCTAGAGCTGACTGCTGAGACTATTGACAAGATCCGTGAGGGTATTTGTTATATCACTTATAGTGCTAATAGGGAGGATGCATTCTATCGAATTGCTGAAGGCTTTTGTCTTTCGGATGCTACAATGAATCTTAGAGCTGACCTGTCTGTTACTTGGGACTCCACTTACAAGATGCTTGGTTGTGCCTTGTATTACAGGGATGCTTTGACTCATTTTGCGTCGAGAGATGAAACATTTTTATCGGAGTTCCATCTTTCTGATGATGAGTGGAACAAGATAGCAACCATGGAAAACTTTCTGAAGCCAATATATGACATAACTTGCATTCTCATAAACACAAAGTACAAGACTGCCAATTTATACTTTCTTGGAGTATATAAAGTTTACAGATTGCTAGAACTGACAAAAGAGATTGATAACTTTATGTCTGATATGGTGAAAGATATAAAAGTCAAGTTTGACAAATATTGGTCGGAGTGTAGCCTAATATTGGCCTGTGCAGCTGTTCTCGATCCTCGTTGCAAGCTCAGCTTAATCAGCGACTGTTTCAGGGAGCTATATGGTGAAGCTGATGCTAGCCAAAATCTTGATAGAGTTATTTCATTTCTCCACAGTTTGTTTACTGAGTACGAAAATTCATCGTCTTTGTTTGGGTCTAATGTTGTTGAATACCATGCAAAGGATGGTTTGTCTGAGGATTATAGTCCACAAGAGAAAAGATCACAGTTGGATCAGTATTTGGAATTACCAGCGTTGGACCTAAATACAAATCTGGATATCTTGGAGTTTTGGAGTGGCATGTCTAAGTGTTACCCTGATCTTGCAAACATGGCTCGTGATATCCTTGCTGTTCCTATCTCCACAGTTGCTTCTAAATCTGCATTTAACACCAGGGGAAAAGTCTTGAATCGTCGTCGAGCTAGTCTCAGACCAGATTTACTTGAGATGCTGATCTCTCTCCATGACTGGACATGTCCAAAAGACAGATATGGTACAGTTACTTTCTATGACATAACTTTAACTACTACCTGACATTTAAGAAAATCTATCTAGTTATATGGATAATGAAGCAAGTAACATATTTGCGCTTCTGTCAAAATATGTAGGAATTGCTGTCTCGGCTATAGAAGAGTATTATACCGATGATGAAGATGAAGAGGAGGATGAAGAATTTGCTGATGACCTATTAGAGGAGAGCATATTTGAGTCTGATGACTATGACGAGGAGAGTATGAAAGAGTCTGAGGGCGATGAGGACAACGACAATGTTTGGTTCTGAAGCCAATTGTGATGATTAGACGTTGTGTTACAGTTGAAACCCCTTCTTTTGTTTAGCGTATCGTTAGCCATCAGCGTGCTGCATTACACTGATGTTTATTGTTGCACAACTCTTATTTGTACATGAGCTACTCGTTGCCTTTGTTAATCGTTTTGTAACGCTACCCTTTACTATTGTGGTCTTAGTTTTCCATTCCAGAAACTGATGCTATGGGCATGATATGCCACCCTTCTTAGCTAGCGTCCGCAAAACATTGCAACACCGCCGTCGCCGCAACTCTCTCGCGCAACTAACGCCCCGGAGTTTCGCCGCGCTATCCTCGGAGGCATACGATAGCCCCGGAACGCCTCCTTTGCTCTATAAAACATGAGGCCGCGGCCCCATTTCCCTCCCTTTGGCATCTGCACAGCACACCTTCCATTGCCAAAGCCGACACCCACGACGTTTCTCCTCTGCCCCGTGAGGTACGTCGCTATTGCCGTCATTTCTGTACTTCGCATGCCACCATGGCAGCTTCTATTTCCTCCGTGGGATGTAGTCCGTGCCCCCTCTCATCTCTGTAGCTCTCCCTTCCTCATCACAGGGTATCCAAGAAGGAACACCGGCCGGCCTCGTCGTCGTTCTACGCGAAGAGCAAACAGCAAGACCCCTAACGGTCTCCACTGTCCTCTCCGAACTACTCACTAGCCGCATCACGAGGGCTGTCCAAATTTCCCTAGGTGAGATCCCCATCTCCTAAGCTTTTCTGTTTTGCCGCTTCCCGTCGAATTCCGTGTACCGTATCTCACTCTGGAGTTTCACCAGAGGATTTTTTATTTTAACCCTTTTAAATCTAATATTTTAATAATAACTTGTACCAAACTAAATTTATAAGAACTAGCCCTTTTGGTCGTGTCAATATTTTCGGCGCGACTTATAACTGAGTCGCGCCATATATATTGGCGCGACCGAACTGCCACGCTGTAACAAACGCTGACGTGGATCGAATTAAGATCAAGTTGTTAAAATAACTTTATGTAAACAATGATCTCACATTCATTAATATACCTTATACAGTGGTCATGCAGTCCTCTACTGTTGTATGTCAAACCATAATGTCCTTTGCATCATGTCCATGCACTCCTTTTCAACGTGTGTACAGTACTCCCCTATCTCTCTCCTCCTTTCAAGTATGCTTTTGTATTTGGGTTTTTTCGACATATGCCACTACAATTTTCGCGGTTTGGACATATGCCATTACAATTCGTCTATTTGTAAATATGCAATTACAATTCTTACCTACTTTGAACCGCGTCATTATATACGTCTTTGATTCTTTTGGATCCGTCTTTGATTCCATTCGACTCACCCGAAAACCTCGTATTTTCATATGGTCTAAAATACCCTGCTACTTCTCTCCTCCCCTCTCACTGGCGTGTAGGCCCTCACTCCCTGTTCTCCATCCCGTCTGCCTCCTCAGCGGATAGCGCGCCCATGCCGGCGGACCGTGCATGTCGGCTCCCCCTTCTCCCTCCGCCACGATGAGCCCCGCCCACCTCGCCGCGGCCGGGTGCCAGCTCCGCCTCCTCCGCTTCGCCGCGCATGAGGTCATGCTCCGGCGCTAGCTCTCCGCGTCATCCCCGCCGCCCGCAACGCCGTCACCCGCGCGCCGTCCTCACCGCAGGAGGTCCCGCTCCGGCGCCAGCTCTCCGCGCCGGCCCCGCCGCTCGCGACGCCGTCACCCGCGCCGCCATCCTCGCCTACCTCGTTGTAACACCCAAAAATGCTTAATTTAAAATTTTTGGCATTTAATTAATTAATTAATGCTTCCACCTATTTTATAAAGGCTAAATAATAATTTTCTAAAATTTAAAATCAAATATAAGTGATAGAAACATTTATTGTTGCATTCATGCTGCTGCATTTATTTTTGTACTGCTTGTGATTCAAACAAGAATTTAAATATATTTAAATTCAAATTTGAATCACTTGGTTTGGAACTCTAGAAAAGTTGTTAGGCCCGTAGTTCGTTTTTGCCCCCTGAACTTTTTCTCGGTTCATCTTTGCCCCCTCATCTTCATTTCCGGGCTGGCCCAACTCTCCTTCCCCTTCTTTCTTTCTCCGGCCCAGCGGCCTGCTCGGCCCATCTCCGCTTGGCCCGCTCCCTCTTCTCTCTCTCTCCCGCGCGGCCCGACCCCCCTCTCCCCTTCCTCCTCCGCTTCGGCCCGCCAGCGCGCCCCGCGGCCCAGCACCGCCCGCGCGCGCGCCCCGCCTTCTCCCAGAGGCACTGCCAGCCCGGGCCCACCTTCCCCCGCATACCGCCGCCGTCCGGCCGAGCACCGCCGCCGGTGCAATTGGCGTCGATTCGCCGCTCTCACCGCCCACCGAAGGAAACCGCCGCCGCCACGAGGTTCCCCTCGTCGAGACGAAGCTTCTCCGCCGCCTCTCCACGCCGCCTCCTCGCCGGAGCTCCCTCGCCGACGAACACCGACGACCGTCGTCCGCCGCACGCCGTCGACTCGCCACACCGCCTCTCTTCCGCCCAATTCCTCCACGCAGGTAGACTCGTTGTTCCCTCCTGTTGCTCCCCAGCCATACCGTCTACCATTTGAAGCCCCGTAGCCCGCACGCCGTCGCTCGCCGACGCGCCCTCCCGCCGGCCATCGTCGCGCACCGCCTCGGTCGCGTCATGGTCGACTTGTTCACTTCTAGAGGACTCGCCCAACTCCCCTGAGCCCGTAGCACCCGCCCGTGCTCGATTTTGTGGCCTGTAGCACCAGATCGGCCCCTCTCCGGCGAGCTTTCGCCGCGGCCGAGCGGCGCCGCCGCGGAGCCGTCGTCCCCGGCGAACCCGAGATCCAGGGCCGTCCGATCTAAGGTCAACGGCCCAGATTAGAACCCAGGGTACCCCTTCGCGTTTTAAATCCCATGCGCCCGATTTAGATCCAACGGCCGAGATGCGGGTCAAACCCCCCGCGTACCGGTCAGCCGGGCACTTTTGTTAAAGAGCCCCTGGACTTTTCGGAAATTAACCCGCGGTCCTTTCCAGTTCAAAAATAATTACAGATAGGTCCTGTTTTATTCGTTTTAGCCCCTGGAAATATTAAAACTTTGCCAGCAAGCCCCCGAACCTTAGAAACGCTATAACTTTCACGTTTTAGCTCCGATTTGTGTGAATTTCGCGCTCACGTGTTCGTAGCGAAGCGTAGATTATTTCTAGCTCCTGTTTTTGTACTGTTTATACTGTTGGTGTACTGTTCCTTTGATTGGTGTATTGTTCTTAGTTGTAAATTGTTTGTTTGCTTGTTTAGCTACTTGTGTGCTCGATGATTTCAGCGAGTAGAGGAAGGTCATTCGAGAGATTCAAGATCAAGAATTGAAGAGTCTGGCAGCAGCCGTACTCCGAGGAAGGCAAGTTATAGCACGGACAATCCTTGCTACCTATCTCACTTTTAATACACTGCTCATGACATACGCATGTGTCTAATATTGTTTACCATTAAGGTTATTCCTAGCATTTACTTCCCTGTCCTTGTATTCCTATGGGTTTTTGCATATGGGTAGTATCTTGCTAGGCGCAACTACTGTCACCTTTACTTAATTGTTAATATTGACTTAATGGTCCACTTCAACTCTCATGATTAAAACTTGTTTTTTAGTAACATGGATTAGGGAGCTAGAGCATGTGCTGTGTGCTTTGCTCTAGTGTCTCCCTCTAAGGACCGGTTCTTAAAGCGGCAACCCAGGAGCCTGTCGCCACCGCCGGAACTAAATGGGCTCTGGTCTTGGTCAAGTAGCTGGTACGTCTCTAGCTTGGCAGTAGTTACCGAGGGGCCAACGGCGTTGTGGGAGGTACGGCGCTGGGTGATCTCCGATTCCACCGAGGACGGTAGCCCCGTCGGCTAGGTCACGTTAGACCCAGTCCCGTGTAGGAGTCTCAGCGATTGAGAACTCTGCACGTTGCGCAGTATGGGTGCGATACCCGCGCTCCGGACGCCATCGACCCCCTCACGGTGTGACTCCGTGGGCGTACGTCGATCTCGGTGCCTAAGTTTTCACCACCGTATAGTACTCCAGCGGCTACTGACTTGTTAGGGTGTCTTGTGAAAGCCTCGTAGCGTCCCTATGCAGTCACACCTCGGAAGTCGATCAGCTGAGAGGAGCTTGTGTGTTCTCCAAGTTACCATATTTGTTCGCTATATGTGTCGGTGGACTTCCTGGGCACACATATGGCCGCATTCGGGTTTTGTGTAAATCCGGGTGTTGACACTCGTCTCGCTCTAGCGCTAGCTCTCCGCGCGGCTGCCCGCGCCGGCCTCCACGGCACGCCGCAGCATGGACTCCGTCACCGGCCGGGCACGGTGCTGGATCGAGTTGTGGACCGACGTCGCTACTGTTGGCGTCATGAGAGGCCTAGCCGAAGCTCCAACGCGGCCATGGCGGGGTGGCCACTCCTCTGCAGATTACGAAGAGCCGGATCCACCCATCCCTGACTGGAGCCCTGGCTATGGCGGGCCTGTCAACCGCAACGCCGTCCACGCCCCGCCCTTCGCCGACGGCGTTAGGGCCGCCCTCTTCGCCCGCCTCCACTGCTGCGGCGGCGCCCCGTCGGGTTCCAGCGCTTCAACTGCCTCAACGTTGGGATCGTCGACGCGTGGCTCGCATACGCCGTGAGGCAGGCCACCAACGAGCTCCACTTCGATCTCCGCCTCTGCCGCGAGCCCGTCTCCGGGTCTTCGCCTGCCCGCGCCAGGCCTTCGAGTACAGGGGCGTCGTCCCGGGGCCCTTGTTCCTCACCCTCCACGGTAGCGGCGGCGCGCAAGGGATCATCTGCGGCGTCGGGGCCGCAGCGGCGGAGCTCGCCAACCTTGCGCCAAAGGCGGCGCTCTAGCGGACGGGGATGGGGAACGGGGGAGGAGGGAAGGTGAGGAAGGGATGATGAGTAGGACCCATACGCTGCAGCTGGGCCTAAGGTCTCCAAATACGTATATCATGGCATATTTTAAAGAGAGTAAGAATTGTAATGGCACTCTTCATAATAGGTGAATTGTAATGGTATATGTCCAAACAACGAAAATTGTAGTGGCATGGATCCAAAAAACCCTTTGTATTTACACACCTTGAAAGAAGGTTACAGACCTTGAAAGGAGGAGAGAGATAGGGGAGTACTGTACACACCTTTGAAAAAGGAGTGCATGGACATAATGCAAAGGACATTATGGTTTGACATGCAACAGTAGAGGACTGCATGTCCATTGTATAAGTACTATTAATGAATGTGAGATCATTGTTTACATAAAGTTACTTTAACAACTTGATTAAAAATCTAAAACATAAGATTATTTAAAAAACGTGTCTCTGATTTCTAATCTGATCAGACCATCACGTTACTTACTTTTTTATCAATAAAATAACACCAGAATTGGATATGTTAAAATGATAAAATATTTTAGAATATATCAGTGTTAGAAGTATTTTACATAAGTGTGTTATATATTTTTTATATGAGTTTGTTATACAGTCGTATTTTGTAGTTTTATCACATCGTTGTACACATTCAAATTGAGTGAAGTTAAGTTGTACCCGTCCGTTATGTGCATATCAACTCGGATGTTAAGGATAGAGTCGATTAGTTAACTATCTTGGTAATTTTGGTTTGAAAATAGCGTTTGTTTTGCCATCTCATTAGGAAATTACTTTTTCTAAAACCATTGATCCAGCCAAAAAGATAATAAATGAACAATTTAGTCTTTAGTTAAATAGGAGCCACGGTGAATCTTTTCTAACTCATTGGACTAACATATATTATGTTAGAACAACATGTACTATTATTTTTTAAAATAATATATGGTCAAAATATATCTTATTTTATAGAGTTAAATGCAAAAAATAAGAATGTGAAAATTGATTCTAAATTAGATGTATTATTTGAAAGATATTAGCATAAAACAATAGTTGATATATATGTTCCGTGTCTGCCAGCCTCCATGGCCCCATGTCCCCCATGCACCGATGATTGATGCCATGGGAATGGATCAATACATGCAAACCTTCGCCATTTGGGAGTAAATACTGTTAATGTTAGAGTAATTGAGGGTGTAGCCGTGGAGCTCCACTGCGCTTAGCTGGTTGTGCACCCAGCATTATCATGAAGTGGAGCACTTGATTGGTTACAAAAAATTAGCCATATGCATACAGTACGACTGTTCGGTACACTGAATCGTGGTGTGCTTTGTAGTTTGTTCGCGGTTGATCCGTAGGCATCCGATCCGTAAAACAAGGTGCAACACTACTACGAGTGGTCTTCTCGATCAGCAGAAATCAACTGTCTCACCTAATGCATGGTGACCTAGCAGCAGACGTGTTAGGATCACATTGGCATAGCTCGCTCTCCAATCGAAACCCACGCCCTTGACCAAGCTACTTGGGCGCACCATATCCCCGGCCAGTCCCACACACCACTTCCTCCTCCTTCCTTTATAAGCAGGTGATCTCCCCTTGAATAAGGAAGAGATCATCTTCATCTCTCGCCGCCGGCCACGCACGCATAGGAGGCCAGCAAGATATATAGGGGGAAAAAGGAGAAAAGATTCTGCATCCACAAGACACTACAGTAGTCTACTCTACGCTGTGGCAAGGGCGCAAGGCACCATGGCCGGGCTGAGTGTTGTGCTGGAGACCCCCCACAAGAGCCACCCCGGGAGGCCGGCGGCGGCAGATCATCAGCAAGGCCACCCTTGTCATCCACGGCCCCAAGCACAAGAACAAGCAGAAGCAGGTCTCCTCCTTCCTGCAGCGCTGCTTCCTCTGCCACATGGAACTCGCCGAGGGCAGGGACATCTACATGTACAGGTAACCTAATTAACCTCTAGCTGCCGGGAATCAAGAACATGTCTCCACTGATTCGTGGTTATTAATTTGTAGGCTAAATCTGCTGGCTGGCTAGCTCATGGCCGCCGCGTATATATACATCTTTACACCGCGTGTATTTTGACTGGTGGCGCGTGCATGCATGCATATGTGCAGAGGCGACCGGGCGTTCTGCAGCGAGGAGTGCCGGTGCCGGCATATCTTGATGGACGAGGACGCCGGCGGCAGCGGAAGCAGCAGCTGCTGCTGCTGCGCCGCCAATGGCGCCGGTGCCGCCACCGCGCGCGGCCGCCGGCGGCCACGTCGCGTACTGATCTGCGGCCAAAACAGCTCGTGAGCTCATCAGTGGGAAGTGTGTAGGTGCAGAAGAGAACGAGATCATTCATGGTGCAAGTGGCGAACACACGGCCAGGCACTTCTGCTTTTTGGAACTGAGCTAGAGATCTAAGAGAGGATTAATCAATGGGGAAGGGATTAACAGTGGCGTTAATTATTAACCAGTACGTAGTGGTAGATTAGTGTGGAAGTATCTGACAGCTCATCGGCGTGGGACCCATGCCCAGCCACGAGAAGATGCTCGCACTACACGTACACGACTGGTACGTGGCATCTGGCTGGCTTGGACGTACAGGATAAGATGGCCATGACTTGGACGGCCTGCCCGCCGGTCTTGGGCCCCACCTCATGAAGTGGATCAGGATCGGGTGAGTAATTAGCGGGGTGCCTTTTGTCACGTCTCGCTCGTCCCCTCTCTGACTGCGATAGAGATTAGCTTTGCGCGCGCGAAACTAACTGCGGTCAAAAAGTAGGGTCACCGTGTATGCACGAAGGTTGGCGGTTATCTCGTACCGAAATGCCCCATCCTTTGCACACATATCTACAAGACCAAAACCATGATGCATGTTTATTTCCTTTTTGATTCACTAGCGTAGCATTCTGCGTGACAGTAGTAGGCCAGTAGCTACGGTATACGAATTGCTGCGACAAGGGCTTAGTTAAATTCACCGAGAAGTCCGTTCACCAAATAATATCCATATCTTAATTAAGAAATAACCACACAAATGTCATGTTGGTCTTAGATTATGGTTGTATATATTCAGCTAAAGACAAGTTGCATTGGAAAATCATGCTTTGACCATGTCAGATCCAAGTGCAAGTTAACAAACTTCAAACCCCACGGCAAATCAGATAAACAATTCCAAGCCGAGGCCCAGAGGTTTAAAGCCCAAGCCACGATGTCAAGGCCCAGCCTCGAGCGAAAAGCATTCAGGCCCAGAATACAGCATTCGTCCAACGCAGAGACTGACTTACGGCCCATAACAATTTTAGTTGATTTGGTTGGGGTGCGCCAGGCCCTGCCAGCAGTGCAACGCTCGAGGGGCCCAGTGGCAAGCCACTGTGGTGGGCCCTCCCCCACAAAAAATAAATTTAATATCGAAGTGGACACATGGCCCACATATCAGATATTAAACTGATAAGAACAGATACTACCCTTGATCTTAGCCAAAAAGGCCGAAAAAGGTATGAGTTGTTATGGTGCCGTGCCCCTCCTTTTGTAGCCTTCCGGCTCCGTGCTCCGCTCTCACCAGGCGATGTGGGACTAAACGCATTGCCTCTCCGAGAAACGCCGCGGCTGCGGGCGGGGCGGGGTCGGCAACCCGAGAGCTCTGGAAGCGAAACCGGGCCGTTTGTTCCCTTGGTGGGCCTCGCGTTGCGTCCAGCCTGTTGACTCGTATGGTCCAGCCCGTTTGTTCTCTTCCATAAATCCTAAATTCATAATTTTTATTTATTTAGCATGTTAGATATTTAGTTCTAAATTTTCAGTTTCACTAACCATTATTTACTTTTCTGTATAATTTAGGTGATTAGGTATTAATGTTGTGCAAGAAACAATTATCAGGTGCTCAGTAAAGGAAAAAAAGAGAAAAGATGATGACCGGTTGGTTGATTCGCAAAGGGGTGCTTTACATAAGTGAAGTTTTTTCTGAAGAATTGAAGCATGTGGCTTAGTTAGTTGATTCGCAAAGGGGTGTTTTTCTGAATTATATTATTGATGGAGTCGTGACTCGTGAGGCTTAGTTATTATTTGAGGTAATCATACTTATTTTGTTTTAACGCTTTTTTAGTTTGTATCGTAGATATTTTTTCAAGAATTATATATGTCATTACTATTATTATTATATTTTTTTATCATGCGATAAATTTAAAAATACCTTAATTAAGGGGCCTATAATATTGAATTCGCTCGAGGGCCCTCAAAATTATAGAGCCGGCCCTGCATATAGACAGATGTACAAACAGATCATACAACCCATAGACAAAGAGGTCGTCTATAAGCTGTTTAATGCTTTACATATAGTTTAAGATCAACTATAAATGTATTTATGTATGCCATTGTGTGGCTATTTGAAGTGTTGTGGTTTTTGAAAAAAAATAGCTAGTGAACATGCGCGCGGCTCCCATCTGTCAATGTGTTATTTATTTTTTCTATATTCTTTTGGCCGGTATCTTGTGTGGGCGTGTGGCCGAAGTTTTTTCTTTTTTTTTATTCGGCAGCCTTATCTCCTCCACACGGACGGCCAAAGGCCAAAGCAAAGAGCGGCGCTCTCCCAGGCGGCGTCCGGAGCTCGCCCTGATCTGCTCCTTCCCGTGTCTACTCACAGCCCCCTCCTTCCAGCTCTAGTTCACTCACGCCGCGCCTACCCGTTGCCCGCCCTGCACCGGACCAAACCTGATCATGGAGAGATCAAGAGCCTGCAGCTGCTCGAGGCCGAGGAAGGAGACCAGGATGGCGCCGGTGAACCAGGACCCCCGCAGGAGCAGTCACCGGAGGGAGGTGAGCCTGGCGAGCGTCGCCTTCCCCTTCCCGTCCCCTCTTGCCCACCTCCTCATCCCCCTGCGCCACCCCGTCTCCCCTTCCCCTACGCTCGCCGGCCGGATTTGGCTGTTGCGGGCTTGCCGGCGTCGTCCGGTGGACTCGTCCAGCGGGCTGTGGCTGGATTACCTTCTCCGGTGAGCTCCGCGATTCCTCCCTCTCCCTTCCTTCCTCCCCCTCCCCTGCCTCCCTGATTTGGCGCGAAGAACTCCCGCGCACGCCCTCGCGCGGGATCCCAGCGCCTCGTCGGTTCGTGAAGACGACGCGTACACCCCATGGGGGTTCATCGGCTTGGCCTCGGGCAACGGGACGGAGGCGTCGCCTCGCCAGGCGACGCGAAGCCCGTCGATGGGTAGACGCGGGGTCTGTTTGCAAAAAGGTTGCTATACTGACGGGTGTAATCGACAGCCCATAGACGGCGGGTCGTCTGCTAAAATCATGATTTTAGCATACAGACAGACAGATGTACAGACAGCTAATACAACCCATAGACAGCGAGGCCGTCTATAAGCTGTTTAATGCTTTATATATAGGTTAAGATCAACTATAAAGAATTTGTGTATACTATTATGTGGCTATTTGATAGAACTATCAAAAAGCAGAAGGCCGTTTGGTTAGAATAGATGTGGTTTTGAAAAAAAAAAGCTAGTGAATCTCTCGTACGCAGCTCCCATCTATCGTTGTGTTATTTGTTTTTTCTATATCGTTTGGCGGTGTCTTGTGTGGCCAATGTTTTTTTCTTTTTTTTATTCGGCAGCCTTATCTCCTCCACACGGACGGCCGAAGCAAAGAGCGACGCTGACCCAGGCGGCGGCCGGAGCTCGCCCTGATCTGCTCCTTCCCGTGCCTACTCACAGCCCCCTCCTTACAGCTCTCATTCACTCACGCCGCGCCTCCCCGTTGCCCGCCCTGCACCGGACCAAACCTGATCATGGAGAGATCAAGAGCCTGTAGTTGCTCAAGGCCGAGGAAGGAGTCCGGGACGGCGCCGGTGAACCCGGACCCCTGCAGAAGCAGCCACCGAAGGGAGGTGAGCCCAGCGAGCGTCGTCTTCCCCTCCCCGTCCCCTCTTGCCCACCTCCTCCCCCTGCGCCACCCCGTCTCCCCTTCCCCTACGCTCGCCGGCCGGATCTGTCTGTTGCGGGCTTGCCGGCGTCGTCCGGCGGGCTGTGGGCTGTGGTCGGATTTCTATCCCCGGTGAGCTCCGCGATGCCTCCCTCCCCCTCCCCTTCCTCCCTGATTTGGCGCGAAGAACTCCCGCGCATGCGCCCCGCGCGGGATCCCAGCGCCTCGTCGGTTCGTGAAGACGACGCGTACAATGCACGGGGGTTCGTCGGCTTGGCCTCGGGCAATGGGACGGAGGCGTCGCCTGGAGAGCGACGCGAAGCCCGTCGATGGGCAGGCGCGGGGTCTTTTTTTGCAAGATGGTTGCTATACCAACGGGTGTAATCGACGGGCTGTACATGCCCTAAGTGGCGTGACAACATGCGCGGTGTTTGCCATGGCCGGTAAATTACCTAAACCTGCTGATGTCGATGCTGCAAACATTCAAAGGCCGAACGTTGATCAAACGGCAGCTGAGGAGCAGAAAGCGCTTGCGGAAATCCAAAGAAAGATCCGTGAGCATAAAGAGCGGGAGATCCAGGAGTTGGAAGAAGAAGCCGTGAAGCAATACATATCGCACTTCTCCATGGATCAACAAGGGAACGTCAAGAAAGACAAGGATATCGTCATTGATATTCCCACGATAAAGGTACAATCCAATGCTTCTCCTGAAATTAATTCAGAAATTGCAAATTTTATTGATGGAGCTGTTAGTGCGAGCTTTAATAATAAATTTGATGCTATGAATGAAAAGTTTGAATCAATGATTAATTCTCGTTTTGAAAACATAGAATCTAAAATTAATAAACAATTTTCTGGTAAGGATGTTAATGGTTCTACTTTTAATACTGAAAATTGTATAGATAGTGCACTAGAGGATTTATCAAATTTGCATATTCCAAAGGCTCCCATTGGTTCACCACCAATCAACCACATACATAGCCGAACTACCATTGGTACTTCGGCTGGTGGAGGGAGGACGATGATTGCTACTAATGCTATGACACCACATACAGCCGTGTATTATGAACCATCTATAGGTGCATATGTTTCTAATAGTTCACCGCATCATGTTCTCAAATCTTGTATCGGTTAAGCAAAAATCTAATGAATCTGTTTCTGAATATATTAGAAGATTTAGAGATACTAGAAACCGATGCTATAGTTTGACAATTTTAGATAGAGATCTAGCTGATCTTGCTTATTCTGGTTTGCTTGATGTTCATAAAGATAAGCTAGATGGTCAAGAATTTCTAGATGTAAGTCGGTTGTTGCAAAAAGCTCTAGCTAATAAAAACCGACTTAAAGAATCTAAGAGTTCACAAAAAACTAATGATAAAAATAATCGTCTTGTATATTATGCATCTGATAATTCGGACGATAAAAGTAATAATGTTTATAGTACTGAACATCAAGCAAACCAGCATAAGCAAGATCAGCTAGATCTCTATCTGACATTGTCAAACTATAGCATCGGTTTCTAGTATCTCTAAATCTTCTAATATATTCAGAAACAGATTCATTAGATTTTTGCTTAACCGATACAAGATTTGACAATTTTAACTCAGTTTCACCATTAAAGAAATAATCATGGAATTTTTCTTCTATGTTAGCGAAAGAATAAACTGAGTTGGGTGGCAAAGAAATAAACCAATTAAATGCAGCACCCGATAGAGATAAAGGAAATAATCTCATTTTACAAATATCTTTAGAAGCAGCTTCACCACATTGTATAGTAAATTGGCCACAGTTGACAATCAATCTTTGATATCCATGCATCTTGAGCCTCAAAGCCTGCCTTCGCTTACAGAGCTCTCGTTAAGATGCCATAATTTACGTTACTGCAACAACCTCGCCAGCCTCAGTTCTCTGAAGATACTAAATGTAACAGGTTCTTCACAGTTTCACGTACCTGATTCACTTCGAAGCCAACTCGACAAATTGATTGACCTATAACTATAACACTTTTGATCATGGTATATCGTTGTTGCCCATATATAAATGAAGAATTCTAAAATAAAGTTGTCTATTTGAAAGACCTTATATTGGATTCATATATATATTTAATTGTTCTCCTGTAGAGATCCATTTATAAACGCTATCACTGCCTTCTCAGTTGTCCTTCTAGATGGATGCTAATAAATTGCAACCAACACAGATATATCACTCACATTTATTTTCAGTCAAACTGGTGCAGTGTACTCGCTCCGTCCCAAATAAGTGTTCATTTGAAAAATTTAGGATAGATTAGTAGTCATGGAAAATGACCATATTACCCCTCATTGGAACTATAAAAGTAGCATTAACTAACTAGTTATTTGATTGGCTCTATGCATTTCTCTATGCATTTTTGTATTAATGTGTGTATGTCTTAAAGCTAAATGAACACTTTTTGTGGGACAAGTTTTGAAGGCTAAATGAATGGTCTTTTTGGGACGGAGGGAGTAGCTCATAATTCGGAGGCGTCAAAACAAAGAAAGGCATGGCCGACAAGAGCACCGTCCGGGAGCAGTGTAATTGCTCGTCAGCCGGATAAGAATATTCAATATGTGACTGCAAAATCTGTAGACCGCTTATATTTGGAGTTCGAGGAATTGTACATGGTTCATCTACTCATGCAGCTAAAAATAGTGGGCGATGGATTATTTTGACCGCTCAGCTTCAAGTCTGCAATAATGCTTTTAGTAATTTAGTTTCGAACTGTGACTGTTTGAATTTCATTATTCAGCTATGATTTAAGAACTATGTTCATACCCCCAGAGTTCGGTGCTTTCACATCAACCAGAGAGCGTGCTTATCCAAAAATCTCTGGGTAAGAGCGTCTCCAAGAGCCTATGTAAAATATACTATCTAAATCATCATTTGAAGAGTCATTTGAGTAAAAATTATTTTCTATATCTTTATACTTACCAACAACTTTTTAATATCTTGTGTGCAGTCTAGAGAGTCATCTTGCTCTCCATCTTTTTTTTATGGAACAGGAGGGTTGCCCCTACTCGTTATATATTATAAATAAAGGAAAAGTCCCAGTTTAATCACGAAACAAAGAAAGAGACAAAAAAAGGAAAATTACAGCTGAACTTCTACCCATAAAGAAAGAGAGTGAGGTATATCTGTTCTTGCACGATGGATAACCATTTATTTCCTGAGATGGTGTCTGCATGAGACTGGGTGGCACCCCTCTGAAGATATGATCATTTCTCACCATCCAGATGGACGAGCACATGCAGATTAACAATTCCATTGAACATGAGACCGAAAGCTGACTTTTCATTGCGGATAGCTGTTCCCACCAGTCCACCAGTTGTTGGACGTTAATCCCTATTGACAACCAGAAACTCTGAGCAAATCACAGGATACAAAAGAGGTGTTCAACTGTTTCCACCAAGTCCTGTGCAGAATACAATTATACGACTGAAGGGCCATATTCCTTCTTTGCAGCCGCCCACGCATGCTGATTTTATCCCAGAGAATGAGCCAGAAGAATACTTTATGCTTAGGCTGACAGCAAGATTTCCACATCCTTTTAAAGATGATATGAGTTTGGGCATGTCCTGCTTAGCAGGTGTGTATACCATTGATCCCCAAATATATCACCAGATGTCATGATCAGAACCCAAGTTAATGTCGTCTAGGCATTGTAGCAGTTCCATTAGCTGTTCATGTGCTTGTGTAGATATCGGTAATTGGAAAAGTTGGTCTAGTGTCGACAACTGCAGAGTTCTAGCTACTGATATTTGTGGCTACAGGGTGAAGGAAAACAACTGAGGCCATTCTAGGCTTGGCAAATGACCATTCCATAAATCAGACCATAATAAACATGCTGATCCATCTCGCACTGTTACAGAAGCTAAGCGTTGGAAAGAGTCCAAGAAGCTGACAATGTCTCTCCACCAAAATGAGCCCATCCTTCTAACTCCTGGTAAGCTTCCATCACTATAGTATTGTTCCCAAATCAACTGTACCCATGGCAAGTCATATCTGTTGAAAAATTTGTGTAGATGCTTTAGTAAAAGAGCCTCATTTTGTGTTTTGAGATTGATGACCACTAGAACTCCTTCCTCCTTGGGTTTTGTTGACGCTTTTTCTGGTCAACACACACGAATTTCTTCAAGTATCTCCCATTGAGAGCTCTAGGCAGCTGCTGTCCTCGCAAGGTTTCTACCATATAAGAATTTCCTGAACAAACCTTCACAATCTTGAAAGGACCCTCCCAACTTGGAGACCACTTGCCAAACTTGTTGCTTTTCAATCCAAATGACAAAATTGTTTTCCAAACCAAGTCACCTACCTGAAAAGATTTGGACTTCACTTTCTTATTGTATGCCATCGCCACTCGCCTTTTATCTTTTTCAATCTCTTCTAAAGCCTCCAACCGCTTGTCGGTCACTTCGTCAATATTATCCATCATCAAAGCATAATATGTATCAACATCAAGATTATTCTGCTTTGCAAGTCTATATGCGCCAAGATTCACCTCTACAGGCAAAACGGCTTCTTGACTATACACAAGCTCAAAAGGAGTAACTTTAGTAGCACCATGTCTAGAAATACGATGAGCCCATAAAGCTTCAGATAATACCTCATGCCATCTTTTAGGATGATCTTCTACCTTCTTCTTGATGAGCCTTATCAAGATCTTGTTACTAGACTCAGCTTGACCATTGGCTTGAGCATAATACGGAGATGAATTGAGAAGTTTAATACCATAGGAATTGACAAATTCACGCACCTCTTTAGATATGAACGAAGTTCCTTGATATTTGGATCCATCAAATCATAAGAGATGGTATAGCCAGATCTCCGATCGGCTTCATAACAGCAGTAGCAAAGCCATCCTTGGTGCAACCAATGATCTCACAATCAGATAAATCTAAACCAGATAAGCACTTAAGATTCTCATGACCATCCATAGTAGAACTATCGGCCACTGCAACACAAGCGGACATATCTCCATGAACGACCTCTACTTCATCATCTATCCATTGAATTAAAAATTGAAGCAAAGTAGAAGGCACACACTGGTTTGCATGAATCCAATCACGACCAAGGATTAAACTGTAGTTACCTTGTGTATCAGCGACGAAGAATGCAGTAGCCAAAGTCTTGCTTCCAATAGTGAGCTCCATAGAAGCAACTCCCTTGGCGCCCATAGGTTCACCTCCTCCAACGCCGCTGATGGTCATGTTGGTCTTGATCAATTCCTCATCTGAACCTCCCAGCTTCTTGAACAGAGAATACGGCATCAAATTAACTATCGCTCCTCCATCCACTAGCATGCGAGAGATAGGCTTCCCATTGATATGACCCTTCATGTATAAAGCCTTCAGATGATTCTCAGTAGCTTTAGGCTTATGGAAAATAGCTTTCTTTGGCCCAAAATCAAGATGAGCAACGTCTTCCTCTGATAACATGTAACCATCCATAGACATATGAATCACATTGAGTTCAAGATCCATGCGTTCAGGAGAAGAACCAAAATCAACAAGCTCTTCATCGTCCTCTGGAGCGGATACCGATGATAACTTATCATTACAAACCATAGGAGCGGGAGACGAAAAACCGGGTGGTGCATCGAGCAAAGCGGTCTGACCGCTTTCAGCAACCGGTCTGACCGGTTCAACCGGTCTGACCGACTCCCCAACCGGTCTGACCGGTTTGTAAAACCGGTCTGACCGGTTGGGTCTAGCGACCCTGACAAGATTGGCGAGGTACCAAACAGTCTTGTACAGGCTTTGAGATTCTGTCCAATGCTGGCCCTCGCGGTCCTCCCCATCCAGGCTGGAAGGGCTGCTGATACGGCACCCACATTACTCCATTGTTATCATAAATTGGACGAGGTGGATATGAACTTGACACCCCCACCGCGGAGTAAAGTTCTTCTTTGTTTGAAAAGGTTCTTCTTGGCGTGGAGGTGATCTCATTCTCTTTTTTACCGGCCGATTGCTTGTAACGACCTTTTGCTTGGAGTACTTGTCAAATAGCATATCAAAGGTGACCTTTGGCTTAAGAGTACTCCCCTGATTCTTTGCAATATTGAGTTTCCAGTTTCCAATCTCCGGACGGCTTGGTTTAATCATTTTTGGACGGCCCTGAGGAAAACCGGTCTGACCACTTTCCCCAACCCGTCTGACCGGTTTGGCCTGAACAGGCTCAAATGGTCTTTGCTCGGTGGGAACGGACGACCCTTGCCCCCCATGTCCAGAGGCTCTCACAGTAACTTTGAATGTCTCCCTGCCTGTTGGGGTTTTCTCACATGCAACTTCTCGAGTCAACTCTTTTCCCCTCAAATCGGGTTTATCTTCACCAATCACAACATTCTTCCCTTTGGTTGCTTCGGCTTGATGCGGCCGAACCAAGACCTTAGGCTGCTGTAAATCCATAGTATTGACAGGGAAAGGAGTTTTGTCCACTTGCATCTCATGAAATGTCAAACGACCTTCATTTATGGCCGATTGAACCTGCCGACGAAACACATTGCAATCATTAGTGGCATGAGAATAAGTATTATGAAACTTGCAATATGCACGCCTTTTCAACTCTTCAAGTGGAGGCAATTTATGAGTGATCATCCAAAGAATAACTATCGGCCACTGCAACACAAGCCGATGTATCTCCATGAACGACCTCTACTTCATCATCTATCCATTGAATTAAAAATTGATGCAAAGTAGAAGGCACACATTGGTTTGCATGAATCCAATCACGACCAAGGATTAAACTGTAGTTACCTTGTGTCTCAGCGACGAAAAATGCAGTAGCCAAAGTCTTGCTTCCAACAGTAAGCTCAAGATCCATGCGCTCAGGAGAAGAACCATAATCAACAAGCTCTTCAACGTCCTCTGGAGCAGATACCTTGATTAGCTAGGG
>OAMR01000445.1:141317-166934 GCA_900205405.1 Echinochloa crus-galli
AGGAGTTTTCTGTGATTTACTTACAGTGGGTATTACCTCAACTTGATTGTCGTTTAACTTGATCGCCGACAGCTCGAATTCTTTCAATCTTGCCACCTTGCCATGGCGATCTTTCTTGACGCCAGCCAGAAATTGTGTCTTCATGTAATCTTGCAGTGCCTCGAACTTCTGCTGCTCCTCCGGAGTAAGATCTTCCAACGAAGCCGTGATGATGTTATCCATATCAAGATCGCACCGAGCTCCCATCTTGACTGGGGTTAGATCGAACGGTTTTGAAAACCAGATCTTCTAATTGTTCCCCAGCGGAGTCGCCAAAAGTATGTTGACGCTTTTTTTGGTCAACACACACGAGCGCCGGATCGCGCAGCACCAGAAACTTCGCACTTGCTCGCCTCAGCACCACGCAAACCGGTCAGACCGGTTTAGGGATCCGGTCAGACCGGTTCCTGTTGGGAGCTTCGGGATGAACCTAGAATCGCCACCTCGGGAGGGACCCCGTCGGAGATGGCGCGTCTAGGGTTGCTCTGAGATCGGTCAGGCCACTCAGAACCTCCTTGAACGCCGTCGAGACAAACAAGGAAAGCAAAGGGGGTTGGAAAAGCTAGGGTTTGAAGATAAAAGTAGAAAAAATATAGTTGATCAATTGGATGATAGGTCTCAATCGGCCACGGCCCTTTATATTTATAGGGTGGGGAGGTCTAGCCCCGCAAGGAATCCTTTTATAATTTGGAAAACGATCAGGATTCCTAATTCTACTCCAACTCGGAGTAAACCGGTCCGACCGGATAGGGAAACCGGTCAGACCGGTTTCGGCCGTTGCCAGATCGGCTACAGGGAAACCGGTCTGACCGCTTTCTAGAACCGGTCTGACCAATTGCCCTCGACCTGATAGGCAACTGCCAATTTTGGGTGTGAACAGGTTTATAGACAAATTCCCAGGCTGCTTTTGGCAGCTTCTTAAAATTAGCCTCTGCACCACGCAACAGACAATGCTTACAATATTTATCCACCTACTTTATCACCATTTTATGGATCTTGAAAGTACACATGTAGAAAGTAGGCATAGCAGAGAAGACCGAATTTGTGAGCTCTCGTCTACCTGCTTCTTTTTTCACATCTGGAGACCATTGGCCATAAGTCTGCAACATTTGGTTTTCACAATCCCAGGGGCAGCCCAATTGACAACCAAAAGCCTGTGCCAAAACAGGTGCTCTCTCCTCATGAACATTGATGGGCACCATATCATGGATTTGAAGAACCTTAAGTCCAGTGATGGACGCAAAAGTGGACATGATGTCTTTCAGGTTCTGCAGCTGATTTAAGCAACCTTCAACAATAATTAGTGTATCATCCGCATATTGCAGAATTGCGAAGTCCTGAGTGTAGAGCAAAGGTATGGGCAAGGATAACATCCCCTGGCTTATAAGAGATCCTGTTGACACCAAAAATTGGCACCAGGAAGAGGCTGACATGTGGGCCGGATTTGGTAGAAGGATGCCATTCGGCTAAAAGGGTTTTTTCTGAAGCATTCGGCAAAGATGCTCTGCGGTCGGGAACGCATCGCCATTCGGCTGAAATATTCGGCAGAGATACTCTGCGGTCGGGAATGCGTCATCATTCGGCAGAGGCAAGGAACTTTAAAGACAAAAATGTGAGGAAATTTTACCAATCATTGGAGCATCGGCAGGACCTGTACTGATTGCTGGCTGTTGTTCTTTGGACTGAAATCAAAAAGAAACAAAGCTGAGCAAAACACCAAAAGCATTATAGTCAAAGAAAAAGGACTCTGACCTTGGTTTTGCTACTTGTTCTTTTCTTCTTTACAACTGAGGGAGCAGTTATAAGGAGAGTCTCATTTGGCCGACATAAGAAAAACTCTAGAATGCACCAGGAAGCATGGGCTTAAGATGAACCCGAACAAGTGTGCTTTTGGAGTTTCGGCTGGAGAGTTTCTGGGATTTTTGATACATGAAGGAGGAATAGGAAGATAGTGTGGAGCAAGGAACCAGTTACAATGACTCAAAGATGGATCAAACAGATGAAAGGAACATATGATTTTGATGTGACTAAGGCAGACAAATTGTTTGAGTTCCTGGTGAAAGAAGGCCGAATCAAATTGCCAGAGGGGCATTCTATGCTTCGGCCCGATGGAGTGAAAGATAAGAGGTACTGTGGGTTTCATGATAGAAATTCTCATTCCATTAATGAATGCAGAGTCTTTAGGATGAAGATTCAGAAAGCTATCCAGGAAGGACATCTGAAATTCGACAACAAGATGAAACTGGACAGTAACCCTTTCCCTCAGAATATGATCGGGTTCTCGGTTAATATGATAAATGCTGTTCCATCTGGAGAAAAGGGAAGATTGAAAGTTTTAACCTCAAAGAAGGCAAAGCAGGATGGTTCAGTTGATCCTACTCGGCAGATCACAATTGAACAGATTCGCCAGAAAGATCTTCGGTTCCCAAATAGCCGATTTGAAGTGGGAGAATCCTCTAAACCTAGGGTTACTACACGCATTCTCCTCAACAAGTGGCAGCGTCAGCAAGAAAAGGAGCGTTTTCAAAGGCGTAAGTATGAGGAGGAGAAAAGAAGACATGAAGAAGAAAGGCACAGGGAAGAACAAGAGGAATTTATCCGAAAACAAGAACGTGCTCATTGGGGATGTGCTTTCTTCAGGCACTGTTGGAACGAAGGCTTAAAGCTTCCCACGTGGGATAATTGTCCCGAATGCAACGATGGATATGTTGAGTATAGGCACAATGATGTCAATCGCCGATCTGTCCATGAAAGAATTGGCAGGATGCATCCTAGTGATGATCGGCGTTTTAATGATCAACCAAGAAAGAGGCATGCTGATTACAGGTGGGTTGATCATGAAGAAGAAGAAGATCATGCTTATGTTTGGCAAGAAGGACAATGGTGTCCACCTGGCTTGAGGAAAAGCCAAAAGAGAAGAGTACAACGTTTGAGGAATCAAGAATTAAAGCAAGCAAGGCCTAAGATGAAATCAATATGGCGTCGAAAGGACAAGCCTGAAGAAGATGGTCATTCGGCTCCTACATGCATGGTATGCTTTTTGCCGAATGAATTTATGGCTCCCACTGATCAAGTTGTGCAGGAGGAAGCGTTGTCAGAGGTAGATGAAGTCGAACAGCTAATGGCACAATTGATGCTCAATAAGCAAGCTGTCTTTGAAAAGCCAATCCAGAATCGACATATGAAGCCATTATATTTGAAAGGATTTGTCAATGGGAAGCCTTTAACCAAGATGTTCGTCGATGGTGGAGCTGCTGTGAATGTGATGCCATATACTACATTTAGGAAGCTTGGCATGGGCCCTGGAGATTTAACACCAACGAGCATAATTCTAAATGATTTTGCTGGAAATCCTTCAGACACCAAAGGCTGTGTTCATGTAGAACTGATGATTGGATCCAAAGTGCTGCTCACAACTTTCTTTGTCATTGAGGGCAAAGGGGCATATAGTTTGCTGCTTGGAAGAGATTGGATTCATGCAAATTGCTGTATCCCATCAACCATGCATCAACAGCTCATTCAGTGGATAGATGATGAGGTGGAGATTGTCCAAGCAGATGATTCAATAAGCGTGGCAAATATGGAACCAGCTTTTTGGGAATATCAAGGCATAGATTGTTTCTCAGGCAAAGACTGGGGAGAAGGTCCTGTTGCACCAGCCAGCAGTGATCAACAGCCGATCAAAGCAGTCGGCTCTCATAGTAATTTTTAATGGAGAATCCAATTGATGGAACTGATGGAAAATTAGGACGTGGATTTGTGTCGGCCGATAAATTAGAAGAAGTGGACATTGGAGATGGTGACAAGCCAAGGCCGACATTTATCAGTGCTAACTTGGATTCGGTTTTCAAAGAAAAGTTGGTAACATTGTTAAAGGAATACAAGGACTGCTTTGCTTGGGATTATTCGGAGATGCCTGGTCTAGACCGTTCTATTGTTGAGCATCGGTTGCCAATCAAACCTGGATACAGACCTTACAAGCAACCACCCCGAAAAATCTACAAGGAAGAAGTGTTGGCCGATGTGAAAAAGGAGATTGAAAGATTACTAGATGCAAATTTCATTCGGCCCTGTAAATACGCGGATTGGATCTCTAATATTGTTCCTGTCTATAAGAAAAATGGAAAGATGAGGGTTTGCATAGACTTTAGAGACTTAAACAAGGCTACACCCATGGATGGATATCCAATGCCTGTTGCTGATTCATTGGTTGATGCTGCTGCTGGATACAAAGTGCTCAGTTTCATGGACGGTAACGCAGGATACAATCAGATTTATATGGCATTGGAAGATATAGTAAAGACAGCTTTCAGGTGTCCTGGACACATAGGGTTGTTTGAGTGGGTTGTCATGACCTTTGGATTGAAAAATGCCGGTGCAACTTATCAAAGGGCTATGAATTATATTTTTCATGAGTTGATCGGCAAGATTGTGGAAATATATATTGATGATGTAGTGATCAAGTCACTGGATCATGAGTCTCATTTGGCCGACATAAGGAAAACTCTAGAATGCACCAGGAAGCATGGGCTTAAGATGAACCCGAACAAGTGTGCTTTTGGAGTTTCGGCTGGAGAGTTTCTGGGATTTTTGATACATGAAGGAGGAATAGGAGTTGGTAAGAAAAGCATGAAGGCAATTGATGAAATTGTTCCTCCAACTAATCTTAAAGAGCTACAATCACTGCTTGGCAAGATAAATTTTGTGAGAAGATTCATATCAAACTTGTCACAAAAGGTGTTGCCCTTTTCCTCACTATTGAAAATAAAGAAGGATCAAAAGTTTGTATGGGGTGACGAACAACAGAAGGCTTTTGATGAAATAAAAGAGTACATGAAGAAGCCACCAGTATTGGTGCCTCCACAATTGAACAAGCCTTTCAAGTTGTACGTGGCGGCCGATGCCCAAACTATTGGATCGGCCCTCATTCAAGAATTTGAAGGGAAGGAAAGAGTAGTTGCATACCTTAGCCGAAAGTTACTAGACCCGGAGACAAGGTATTCGGCTATAGAGAAGCTTTGCTTATGTGTTTATTACTCATGTACAAAATTTCGGCACTATTTGCTAAATGCCGAATGCGTTGTACATTCAAAATTTGATGTAATTAAGCACATGTTGTCAATGCCAATTTTGAATGGAAGGATTGGCAAATGGATTTTGGCCTTATCTGAATTCGAATTAAGGTTTGAATCGGCAAAAGCTGTCAAGGGGCAGATTATTGCTGACTTCATTACTGAACATCATGATACATCAATAAATTTGCTTAACATTATTCCTTGGGTATTATTCTTCGATGGATCTTCATGCGACAAAGGTGGTGGAGCAGGTATTTTATTAATTTCACCCAAAGGAGAAACATTTGAGTTTGCTATTCCCATTCAATCTACTGTTACTAACAATCAGGCTGAGTATGAGGCATTACTCAAAGGGCTCCAATATTTGAAAGAAGCAAAAGCCATTGCAGTTGAAATTTTTGGAGATTCAGAATTGGTCATAAAACAATTGAATGGTGAATATGAATGCAAAAGTGATATCTTGAGGAATTACTATGAAGAATGCAAAGAAATATTGAAGAGCTTTCGGTCAGTAATTCTACAACACATTCCTAGAGGGGATAATGGAGAGGCAAATAGATTGGCCCAAAGTGCATCAGGTTACAGAGAAAATCAAGAGGTATTTGCTACTGATGACTGTGCTTTCGGGAGTAGTTTGGCAGAAGGTGATTGGAGGAAAGAAATTGCCGATTATTTGGAGAATCCATCCCAGAAGGTTTCTAGAAGACTCAGGTATAAAGCTATAAAGTTTGTTCTTCTTGATAAAGATTTATATTATAAATCCCTGGACGGAGTATTATTACGTTGCTTAAATCAAGAAGAAGCAAAGAAGTTGATGAGTGAAGTGCATGATGGATTATGTGGAGCACATCAGTCAGCTTACCGAATGAAGTGGGTTATTAGAAGAACTGGATATTACTGGCCGACAATGTTGGAAGATTGCTTTGAATATTATAAGGGATGTCAAGACTGTCAGAAATTTGGAAACATTCAGAGAGTTCCAGCATCGGCTTTGAATCCCATTATCAAGCCATGGCCATTCAGAGGATGGGGAATAGATTTGATTGGCCAAATAAATCCTCCATCGAGCAAGGGGCATAAGTTTGTACTTTTAGCAACAGATTATTTTACCAAGTGGGTTGAGGCAATTCCATTAAAGAAGGTGACGTCGGAGAATATGGTTGAATTTGTTAAAGAACACATCATTTACAGATTTGGGATTCCTCAGACAATCACCACTGATCAAGGGACTCAATTTACATCTTCAGAATTCAGAGATTTTGCTGAAAGTATGGGCATCAGATTGTTAAATTCTTCTCCTTATTATGCCCAAGCTAATGGTCAGGCAGAGGCTTCTAACAAGATTATGATTAAAATTATACAGAAGAAGATTGATCAGAAGCCGAGAAAGTGGCATTCGGTACTCAGTGAGGCTTTATGGGCTTACCGAATGGCTCCACATGGGGCTACACAGACGTCTCCCTATGAGTTGGTGTATGGGCATCATGCTATCTTGCCATGGGAAATACAATTAGACTCAAGGAGAATAAAGTTGCAAAAGGATTTAAGTTCTAAAGATTATAAAGATTTAATGATGGATGAATTAGAAGATTTGCATATGATTCGTCTCAGGGCTTTGGAGAATATTGAGAAGAACAAAATGCGAGTTGCTAAGTATTACAATAAGAAGGTGAAAGTTAAGCAATTTACAGAAGGTGATTTAGTCTGGAAAGCGATATTGCCGATTGGAACCAAATATGCAGCATTCGGCAAATGGTCTCCAAATTGGGAAGGTCCTTTCAGAGTGGTTAGATGCGTGCCTGGAAATGCATATATTTTGAAGACATTATTGGGAGAAGAATTTGCTTCTGCTATAAATGGAAGATATTTGAAAAGGTATTATCCCAGTGTTGAAATCGATCGGTGATTGATATATTAATTTGCCGAACAGCCGATTTTCGGGAAGAAATCGCCTTCAGAACAAATGTTGACAGAAAAGGAAAATGGCCAGTACTGAATGTATTGCCCTTAGCACAAAAATATACTACATCAGATGTTCATGCAAGATCACAAAAGATAAGTTTTATTGCCGAAATTCCATAAATCCCTAGTACAAACTACTGGAAGAGCCTGTTCAAAACAGACTGGGGATGAATGGAATCGGCAATGGCAGCACCATGGCCATCAAGACGATCAATGGAGGCGTCAATGTCATCGATGTCTTCTGGGTTGCTGTTGGCGAAACCAACCGGCATCCTGGAATAGTCAGTGCCGGTGTGCGTCGACATGGCAACGAGACCCGTAGCGACGCCCAGGCGAACGCCATGGGAAAGAGATAGTGTGGAGCAAAGAACCAGTTACAATGACTCAAAGATGGATCAAACAGATGAAAGGAACATATGATTTTGATGTGACTAAGGCAGACAAATTGTTTGAGTTCCTGGTGAAAGAAGGCCGAATCAAATTGCCAGAGGGGCATTCTATGCTTCGGCCCGATGGAGTGAAAGATAAGAGGTACTGTGGGTTTCATGATAGAAATTCTCATTCCATTAATGAATGCAGAGTCTTTAGGATGAAGATTCAGAAAGCTATCCAGGAAGGACATTTGAAATTCGACAACAAAATGAAACTGGACAGTAACCCTTTCCCTCAGAATATGATCGGGTTCTCGGTTAATATGGTAAATGCTGTTCCATCTGGAGAAAAGGGAAGATTGAAAGTTTTAACCTCAAAGAAGGCAGGGCAGGATGGTTCAGTTGATCCTACTCGGCAGATCACAATTGAACAGATTCGCCAGAAAGATCTTCGGTTCCCAAATAGCCGATTTGAAGTGGGAGAATCCTTTAAACCTAGAGTTACTACACGTATTCTCCTCAACAAATGGCAGCGTCAGCAAGAAAAAGAGCGTTTTCAAAGGCGTGAATACGAGGAGGAGAAAAGAAGACGCGAAGAAGAAAGGTTTGAGGAAGAACAAGAAGAGTATGCTCGAGAGCAGGAACGAGCGCATTGGGGGTGTGCATTCTTCAGACACTGTTGGAACGAAGGTTTAAAGCTGCCTACAAAGAATAACTGTCCTGAGTGCAATAATGGGTATGTCGAACATAGGCAAAATGTTGCCAATCGCCGATCTGTCCATGAAAGAATTGGTAGGGTGCATCTTAGTGATGATCGGCGTTTTGATGATCAACCAAGAAAGAGACATGCTGATTGCAGATGGATTGATCATGAGGAAGAAGACCGTGAGTATGTTTGGCAAAAAGGACAGTGGTGTCCACCTGGTTTAAGAAGGAGTCAGAAGAGAAGAGTTCAACGCCTGAGGAATCAAGAATTAAAGCAAGCAAGGCCTAGGATGAAATCGATATGGCTCCCAAAAGACAGGCCTGACGAACATAGTCATTCGGCTCCTACATGCATGGTATGTTTCTTGCCGAATGAATTCATGGCTCCAGCTAACCAAATTGTACAGGAAGAGGTATTGCCCGATATAGATGACGCCGAACAATTTGGGTTAATGGCACAATTGATGTTGAACAAACAAGCTGTTTTTGAGAAGCCAACCCAGAATCGGCACATGAAGCCACTGTACTTGAAGGGATATGTTAATGGCAAACCATTGACCAAGATGTTTGTCGATGGAGGAGCTGCTGTCAATGTAATGCCATACACCACATTCAGGAAGCTTGGTATGGGCCTTAGAGATTTGACACCAACGAGCATAATTCTAAATGATTTTGCTGGAAATCCTTCGGACACCAAGGGATGCGTACATGTTGATCTGATGATTGGGTCCAAGACTCTGCTTACGACTTTCTTTGTCATTGAGGGCAAAGGGGCATATAGCTTGCTGCTTGGAAGAGATTGGATTCATGCAAATTGTTGTATTCCATCTACTATGCATCAACAGCTTATTCAGTGGATAGATGATGAGGTGGAGATTGTCCAAGCAGATGATTCAATAAGCGTGGCAAATATGGAACCAGCTTTCTGGGAATATCAAGGCATAGATTGTTTCTCAGGCAAAGACTGGGGAGAAGGTCCTGTGGCACCAGCCAGCAGTGATCAACAGCCGATCGAAGCAGTCGGCTCTCATAGTAATTTTTGATGGAGAATCCAATTGATGGAACTGATGGAAAATTAGGACGTGGATTTGTGTCGGCCGATAAATTAGAAGAAGTGGACATTGGAGATGGTGACAAGCCAAGGCCGACATTTATCAGTGCTAACTTGGATTCGGTTTTCAAAGAAAAGTTGGTGACATTGTTAAAAGAATACAAGGACTGCTTTGCTTGGGATTATTCGGAGATGCCTGGTCTAGACCGTTCTATTGTTGAGCATCGGTTGCCAATCAAACCTGGATACAGACCTTACAAGCAACCACCCCGAAAAATCTACAAGGAAGAAGTGTTGGCCGATGTGAAAAAGGAGATTGAAAGATTACTAGATGCAAATTTCATTCGGCCATGTAAATACGCGGATTGGATCTCTAATATTGTTCCTGTCTATAAGAAAAATGGAAAAATGAGGGTTTGCATAGACTTTAGAGACTTAAACAAGGCTACACCCATGGATGGATATCCAATGCCTGTTGCTGATTCATTGGTTGATGCTGCTGCTGGATACAAAGTGCTCAGTTTCATGGACGGTAACGCAGGATACAATCAGATTTATATGGCATTGGAAGATATAGTAAAGACAGCTTTCAGGTGTCCTGGACACATAGGGTTGTTTGAATGGGTTGTCATGACCTTTGGATTGAAAAATGCCGGTGCAACTTATCAAAGGGCTATGAATTATATTTTTCATGAGTTGATCGGCAAGATTGTGGAAATATATATTGATGATGTAGTGATCAAGTCACTGGATCATGAGTCTCATTTGGCCGACATAAGGAAAACTCTAGAATGCACCAGGAAGCATGGGCTTAAGATGAACCCGAACAAGTGTGCTTTTGGAGTTTCGGCTGGAGAGTTTCTGGGATTTTTGATACATGAAGGAGGAATAGGAGTTGGTAAGAAAAGCATGAAGGCAATTGATGAAATTGTTCCTCCAACTAATCTTAAAGAGCTACAATCACTGCTTGGCAAGATAAATTTTGTGAGAAGATTCATATCAAACTTGTCACAAAAGGTGTTGCCCTTTTCCTCACTATTGAAAATAAAGAAGGATCAAAAGTTTGTATGGGGTGACGAACAACAAAAGGCTTTTAATGAAATAAAAGAGTACATGAAGAAGCCACCAGTATTGGTGCCTCCACAATTGAACAAGCCTTTCAAGTTGTACGTGGCGGCCGATGCCCAAACTATTGGATCGGCCCTCATTCAAGAATTTGAAGGGAAGGAAAGAGTGGTTGCATACCTTAGCCGAAAGTTATTAGATCCGGAGACAAGGTATTCGGCTATAGAAAAGCTTTGCTTATGTGTTTACTACTCCTGTACAAAATTTCGGCACTACTTACTACATGCCGAATGCATTGTGTATTCAAAGTTTGATGTGATAAAACACATGTTGTCTATGCCAATTTTGAACGGAAGGATTGGCAAATGGATTTTAGCTTTGTCTGAATTTGAGTTAAGGTTTGAATCGGCAAAGGCTGTTAAGGGACAGATTATTGCCGATTTCATTACTGAACATCATGATACATCGATAAATTTGCTTAACATTGTTCCTTGGGTGTTATTCTTCGATGGATCTTCATGCAACAAAGGTGGTGGAGCAGGTATCTTATTAATTTCACCCAAAGGAGAAACATTTGAGTTTGCTGTTCCTATTCAATCTGCTGTTACTAACAATCAAGCTGAGTATGAGGCATTGCTCAAAGGGCTCCAATATTTGAAAGAAGCAAAGGCCATTGCGGTTGAAATTTTTGGAGATTCAGAATTGGTCATAAAGCAATTGAATGGTGAATATGAGTGCAAAAGTGATACCTTGAGGAATTACTATGAAGAATGCAAAGAAATATTGAAGAGCTTTCGGTCAGTAATTCTACAACACATTCCTAGAGGGGATAATGGAGAGGCAAATAGATTGGCCCAAAGTGCATCAGGTTATAAAGAGCTTCGAGAAGTTTTTGCTAATGATGTATATGCATTCGGGAGTAATCTGGCAGAAGATGATTGGAGAAAAGAGATTGCCGATTATCTGGAGAATCCGTCCCGAAAGGTTTCTAGAAAGCTCAGGTATAAAGCTTTAAAGTTTGTTCTTCTTGATGATAATTTGTATTATAAATCCCTGGATGGAGTGCTGTTACATTGCCTAAATCATGAAGAAGCAAAAAGGCTGATGAGTGAAGTACATGATGGGTTGTGTGGAGCACATCAATCGGCCTACCGAATGAAGTGGGTTATTAGAAGAACTGGATATTACTGGCCGACAATGTTGGAAGATTGTTTTGAATATTATAAAGGATGTCAAGACTGTCAGAAATTTGGAAACATTCAGAGAGTTCCGGCATCGGCTTTGAATCCCATTGTCAAGCCATGGCCATTCAGAGGATGGGGAATAGATTTGATTGGCCAAATAAATCCTCCATCTAGCAAGGGGCATAAGTTTGTGCTTTTGGCAACCGATTATTTTACCAAGTGGGTTGAGGCAATTCCATTAAAGAAGGTGACGTCGGAGAATATGGTTGAATTTGTTAAAGAACACATCATTTACAGATTTGGGATTCCTCAGACAATCACCACTGATCAAGGGACTCAATTTACATCTTCAGAATTCAGAGATTTTGCTGAAAGTATGGGCATCAGATTGTTAAATTCTTCTCCTTATTATGCCCAAGCTAATGGTCAGGCAGAGGCTTCTAACAAGATTATGATTAAAATTATACAGAAGAAGATTGATCAGAAGCCGAGAAAGTGGCATTCGGTACTCAGTGAGGCTTTATGGGCTTACCGAATGGCTCCACATGGGGCTACACAGACGTCTCCCTATGAGTTGGTGTATGGGCATCATGCTATCTTGCCATGGGAAATACAATTAGACTCAAGGAGAATAAAGTTGCAAAAGGATTTAAGTTCTAAAGATTATAAAGATTTAATGATGGATGAATTAGAAGATTTGCATATGATTCGTCTCAGGGCTTTGGAGAATATTGAGAAGAACAAAATGCGAGTTGCTAAGTATTACAATAAGAAGGTGAAAGTTAAGCAATTTACAGAAGGTGATTTAGTCTGGAAAGCGATATTGCCGATTGGAACCAAATATGCAGCATTCGGCAAGTGGTCTCCAAATTGGGAAGGTCCTTTCAGAGTGGTTAGATGCGTGCCTGGAAATGCATATATTTTGAAGACATTATTGGGAGAAGAATTTGCTTCTGCTATAAATGGAAGATATTTGAAAAGGTATTATCCCAGTGTTGAAATCGATCGGTGATTGATATATTAATTTGCCGAACAGCCGATTTTCGGGAAGAAATCGCCTTCAGAACAAATGTTGACAGAAAAGGAAAATGGCCAGTACTGAATGTATTGCCCTTAGCACAAAAATATACTACATCAGATGTTCATGCAAGATCACAAAAGATAAGTTTTATTGCCGAAATTCCATAAATCCCTAGTACAAACTAATGGAATAGCTTGTTCAAAACGGACTGAGGATGAATGGAATCGGCAATGGCGGCGCCATGAGCATCAAGGCGATCTATGGAAGCCTCGATGTCATCGATCTCCTCCGGGTTACCATTAGCGAAGCCGGTCGGTAGCCTGGAGTAGTCGGTATTGGTGTGCGTCGACATGGCGACTAGGCCTGCGGCAGTGCCCAGACGGATGCCGTGCGAGGCCACCTCATCGATGCGGCCCGCCACCGCGCCGAGGCGAGCTTCTGGTGTGTCCCCAGGAGCATTCACCTTGTTCGCCAGCTCATTCGCCAGCGCCTTTAGCCGATCGAGTTCGGCATCACGCGCTGCAAGTTTACAAAAGGGGCAGCAGAATAATATCAGTTAGGGGACAAGGTTGAGATTGAGCAGATTGCAGGACTCACCATCAATGACTTCGAGCAGTTGCTTGCGCTCGTGCTGCCATTCGAGGTCAGCAATCCCGGCTTGCTTGGAGATAGCCTCCAGTTCACGACGAGAGTCGTCGCGCTCCGCCTTGAATCGGCGAGCATCGCCGTCCGTGTAGCGGTAGTCGTCCGATTCGAGAGATCGATTGGACGAACTCGAAGATGCCGCAGGAGCGGCGGCTGGAGCTGCGACTGGCGCACCGGCGCCGGCAATCCATTGGATTACCCTGAAAGAACAAAGAGGTTCGTCAAGAAAGGAGGAGGAAATCTCGAGAAGAACAAAGAGAAGCAAGCAGCTACTCACCTGCGGCGAGCGCCGGCACGACTTCCTTCGGCTTCATCGGCAGCCGGGCGCCTCCTGTTGTTGTCGGCCATTGGAAGTTCCTCGGAAATACTGTGGATAGGGAAAAGAATGGCTTGGGCCGGCAAGAACTTGGAAGGCGAAGAACTTGATGAAGAAACTGTGGGCTGCCTGGGTGTTTATTTATAGAACCCGCAGAGAAAATCATGGCCAAAGATCGTGGCACGTATTCCGAAGAGTTCGGAAGGTGGAAAGGATTTTCCAGCCGATCGGTTCTCATGTCGTTTGGGATTCTTATCGAGTCGTATTCGGCTTTGACTGGATGGGATTCGGCTATGTCATAGTTGAAGCGTTTTCGGGTCTAAGTACTATTATGGCCAACTTTGCCGAATGAAAGAAAAACAGAGTTGAAAGGATGACAAGATTACAGGGTTAATAAAACATTCGGCTATCAAACATAATTCACACACCCAAGAACTTTGAGATTACATTTTTGGCATTTGATATCATGTTGCTGATGTTCTCTAATAAGTTTTTATCAGCTTCTTGGGTTCTGGTCAGGGCAGCGAGCTTCGCCTTGAGTTGTTTGTCTTCGTTTAAAGCTGCTAAGGCTTCCTTTCGCCTCTTCTCTGTTAGCTTGGGAAGCTCTACTATTTTCTTCTTGTCAGCTTCAATTTCGGCCGATAGATTTTTCAATTCGGCTTCAAGTGCAGCTTTTCTGATCTCCTTCATTTCAAGTTCAGATTCCAGTTTGGTTAATAATTCCTTATCATTCTGGACTTGAGTATGCAGATCTTTTACAGATTGCTTAACCAAAGTTCTCCTTTGCTCCAAGGCTGGTTGAGCCGATTGATTCTTCAGAGCTTGTTTCACTGCGATAAAATGATCATCCAATCTGGAAATTGGATCTAAAGAAGTCTTGATATCGGCAGGAAGATCTTGGTCAACTGATTCAAGCAAATCTCTTAAAAGATCAGCATTGGTAACTTGTTCCCGAGTGTCCTTATGCAGAAAAGAGAGGATTTCTTTCAGTTTTGCTTGATTCTCCTCTGATAAAGTTTGACCAGAAGAGGTTTCTTCTCCTTGTTCGGCAACTAGATCATCCACAGCAAATGAATAGCTGGGTGAAGAAGTGGTTTTCTCCTGAAAGAAGATTATGCCGAATTATTGATGATCCATTGAATAAAAACTGGAAGACTGGGTAATTATCTCTACCTCATTCCTGGTCTCTTGAATGGAAAGAGAGGGCAGCTCGAGCTCAGGCAAAGATTCTTGTATGTCATGCTGAGGAGAGCTTGGAAGATCTGTTGGTGGAAAAGAGGCTTCTAGTTGAGGAACATCAGGAGAAGCTGAAGCTAGTTCTTGATGAGAAGGAGGATTCTCCGAAATTGGGTCTATTGAGATTTGCTCTGAAACTGAAAAGGAATAAATGCCGATGGAGAGGAACTTTAAAGACAAAAATGTGAGAAAATTTTACCAATCATTGGAGCATCGGCAGGACCTGTACTGATTGCTGGCTGTTGTTCTTTGGACTGAAATCAAAAAGAAACAAAGCTGAGCAAAACACCAAAAGCATTATAGTCAAAGAAAAAGGACTCTGACCTTGGTTTTGCTACTTGTTCTTTTCTTCTTTACAACCGAGGGAGCAGCTATAAGGAGGGTTTTCCTCTTGACAGATGATGGTCTAGTGAGTATTGGATCTGAAGAAGCTTGTCTAGCCATCAGCTGAGCCAAGGTAGGGGATTGGTGCCCCAAAGCAGAGATTGGGCCTGCAGTTTTGTATAAAATTACCCTGGCAAGAGGAGCAGGTGTTATGTCCTGCAAAATAATGGAGTCAGAATTAATTGGGGCCAATGTTGTTAAGATAGATAAAGGAATAAGCATATTACCTCTGCAGTTGGCTGATAATCAGGCATTAATTCGAGACAGAAGGGATGAATTGGCATGTTGAAGATATGATCATGGAATTCTTGCCACCAGAGAGTGAAGGAAGGATGAGCAGATATTATTGGCACAAAAGGATCAGGTGCATAAATAGTTCCACAGCATTTATAGTTGAAAATCCTTCTTGTTTCTGTGAAATCCTTGACTATCTCCCTAGGCCTGAGGAATTCATGGAGGAATAGCCTAGGGGGCACTTGGCCACATCCCAACTGTCTAGCCATCATGTTTGGCTGATAATATTCATAAGTGCTTTGAAGCGGAAAGCGAATGTCGAACAGATTCAGCTTGAAGTGTTGGGGATTCCTGGTCAATTCCGAGATAAAAGTATCCTTTATCCCGAAATTGAAGGGGCATGTGTTGACACCAAAAATTGGCACCAGGAAGAGGCTGACATGTGGGCCGGATTTGGTGGAAGGATGCCATTCGGCTAAGGGAATTTCTCTGAAGCATTCGGCAAAGGCACTCTGCGGTCGGGAACGCGTCATCATTCGGCAGAGGCGTTATTCCGCAGGCGAAAAGAAGTAACATTCAAGAGGGCGTGATGACGTGGATCAATATAAGGAAAAGGCCGGTTCGAACAAGGAAAGCAATATGGGCACGAAGATTCGTCATTTATTTTTAGAAACGAGTGTTGTAGTCGTGTCCGACTAGGAGTTGTATCAAGACCTGGGTATAAATATAAACCCATGGCAGTTGTAAAAGGATATACAATCAATCGTACAACAAACCGGCCCCGTGCCAACATCGAGTCCTTTAGTCGAGTCGTCGAGTTCTTCGAGAGGAGTCATCGATCCGTCGACCTCCGTAAGTACCGGCAACCTTGTATCATGCTTAGTATCATGCGGTGGATTTAAGCTTTGATGCAAGTAGTCTTGTTACCATGCTTAGTATCATCCGGTGGATTTAAGTTGTGGTTTCAAGAAGGTTCCTCTGTTAGGTCATGAGCCATGCGGTGGGCTAAGATCTAGTATGGACCAAGTTATCGGCTCTGTTAGATTTCGGCAAGATCTAGCAGATTCATTAAGTTACCCCGTGTTGCTCCTTTTTTACTATGTGCTTAATTCATGCAACACACCTTTGCCCAATCTAGATCGGCTAGAATCGGCTCTGCTTTACGGTGTGACGACTTATCCCCTCATAGCCGAATCCGAAACCGATCTAGGTTGCTACGTGTCGCGGGTTCAAGCTTGTCGGCATCGTGTAGATCTTGACAGAACCGGGTATCATGCGGTAGATGCAGGTTTTTGGGTCGTCTTAGAGCTAATCATCCGGTGGATTAGAATTCGATTCGATCTGATAGATTTATCTTTACCGATTAGGCTTGTTCCTTCGCCATGGATCCCGATTCGGCTAAATAGCCGTATTCGGCAGTGCTCTCATGAGTGAACTTGTGTTCGTGGGTTTGCATTGGACAATGAATGCTTTTAGCCTTTCACGATTAGGTTGTATCATGCGGTGGATTGATCTAATTTGATTGGTGGTGTGGCCTCAAACGAGTTGTATCATGCGGTGGATTAACTCGTTCGTTGTCATGCTTGACGGGTGCTGCTTTCGGCCTATGCATTCTTGTTTTCAATGTAAATTCGTGACTGTGTTGTGGGTTCGTAACTAAACATTGAGTGCTTTTAGCTTTTCATGGTTAGATTGTATCATGCGGTGGATTAATCTAATCTGATTAGTGGCGTGGTTACAAACAAGTCGTATCATGCGGTGGATTAACTTGTTTTGTTATCATGCTTGACGGGTGCTGCTTTCGGCCTATGCATTCTTTGTTTACTGCGAATTTATGATCATGTTTCACCCTTTTATTTATTTATCATGCTCTGTTTCTCGTTAATCGGCTATGAGTACGTGTTCATTCGGTTGAAAGCCGATCTTTCGTCATGCTTACGTCACGCATTCGGCAGTGCGCTCCTTGCGTGCCTTGCCGATTGCCGAATGAGGTTTTAACTGCCGACAGATAGCTTCCCTGTAGCTATATGTCTTTCGAGATTGGCTTCAACGCCGCAAACATGGAACTGTCTGGTCTCACCCGGCACGTTCCAGGTTTTAATCTAAACGTTTTTATCCCTTTGTTAGTTTTCAGGCAAACTGAATGGCACGCTTCCGGATTCGAAAGCCCGGGCCACGTTTGAAGCCAGCTTTGTTCGGCTTGCTGTGTGCTTGGCGTGAGGTGCGGATTTTACGTCAACAGATCCAGGATAGAGGATATCTATATTTCGATATCCAATTGTTGAGGCTATTGGAGGGTGTTTTCTTTACCAAAATATCTATTTCTATAAGTTAGAAAAGATATAAAGAGTCTCTTGGAGATGCTCTAAATAGGAGAGTTCTATTTTAATTTGTTTGATATGGAATCATATTAAATTTCAAGAGTATTATGTTGAGTTAATACAAAGTCTTAAAATAATACACTCCTGATCTCCGCATATATAGCAGGATGCACATAGCCCATATCTGAAAAAAATATAGCACGAACATTAATTACAATCAATCTCTAAACTAGACTGACATCTATGTGGCCATTCCGTTACCGTTTCCATCCATGCGCTGTTAATCAAGGTGGAAAAAGACAATTTTGCCCATGTCTCCACCTGTCAGTATCTACTATCTAGCTTCTCTAACACTCCGTGTGTTTCTCTGACATGTGAGCGCAGGGAGCCGTAGCAGCCGTAGCAGGAGAGGCAGGTAACAACCAATACCATCGTCGTATGGCATTTTTCAGGCTAACAAAATTAGTTGCCCAACGAAAAGATCAAGATCAAGCTAGCACCTATAACCGAGATAGGATCAGCCAAACTTAGCTTATCTTTGGTAATACCGAATGAATCGATACCTGCATAATCTGCGCAGCCTATCAGTTAGCACCCGGCAGGCCAGCACCAGTCATCGTTACGGATCTAGATCGAGATAGACTTCAACGAATCCATTCAGAGAGGAAACGTGTCGTCAGCTAGAGGTAGGGGAAGACCCTGCCTGGGGGCAAGGTAAAATTGTCTTTTCCCACCTTGATGAACATCACATGGATGGAAATAGCACTACCAAAATACTTCACATTATATTGATTTTCTAGCATTTTATATTGATTTTCTAGCATTTTATATTGATTTTCTAGCATTTTATATTGATTTTCTAGTAATTTATAAGATTTTCTATTAATTTATAAGATTTTCTAGCATTTTATATTGATTTTCTAGCATTTTATATTGATTTTCTAGCATTTTATATTGATTTTCTAGCATTTTATATTGATTTTCTAGCATTTTATATTGATTTTCTAGCATTTTATATTGATTTTCTAGCATTTTATATTGATTTTCTAGCATTTTATATTGATTTTCTAGCATTTTATATTGATTTTCTAGCATTTTATATTGATTTTCTAGCATTTTATATTGATTTTCTAGCATTTTATATTGATTTTCTAGCATTTTATATTGATTTTCTAGTAATTTATAAGATTTTCTATTAATTTATAAGATTTTCTAGCATTTTATATTGATTTTCTAGCATTTTATATTGATTTTCTAGCATTTTATATTGATTTTCTAGCATTTTATATTGATTTTCTAGCATTTTATATTGATTTTCTAGCATTTTATATTGATTTTCTAGCATTTTATATTGATTTTCTAGCATTTTATATTGATTTTCTAGCATTTTATATTGATTTTCTAGCATTTTATATTGATTTTCTAGCATTTTATATTGATTTTCTAGCATTTTATATTGATTTTCTAGCATTTTATATTGATTTTCTAGTAATTTATAAGATTTTCTATTAATTTATAAGATTTTCTAGCATTTTATATTGATTTTCTAGCATTTTATATTGATTTTCTAGTAATGTATTGCCCGAATCCCATCACGAGGGGAGACTTGGTGGAAAGGGCACACTAGGGAGAAGATCGATGGTGATCAAGGACGTTGAGACATTTCGTAAAGCGCACCTCACAGTTTTGCAACAATCAACCTTAGTTGCTCCGTACATCGAGGAGCACATGCAGATTCTCAGGGACGAAAACTCAACAAAGTCTGCGGCCTTCATTCAGCGTCTGCACAATCGTACTTTCGCCGATTGGTTGCGAAGACGTCTTATGAGTGTCGAGGGCATTGATGCGCAAGGGCAAATGTTGCGTGATGCTGAGAAAGACTGCGGCAATGATAAGGAACTGAAAAAGATACAACGCATGTTGCAGGGCCACAAGACTGACCTGTACCCAGATTGCAAAGGGGGGCTAAAGAAGTCGGGTAGCACACTTGAACTTCTGCAGTGGAAGGAAGCAAATGGTGTTACTGATAAGGGTTTCGAGGAGCTACTGAAAGTCGTAAAGAAGATTCTTCCAGAGGGTAACGAATTTCCATCGACGACGTATCAAGCAAAACGTGTTGTTTGCCCTCTCGGTTTGGAGGTGCAAAAGATACATGCGTATCCTAATGACTATATCCTCTATTGCGGACAGTACGAACACTTGGATCGTTGTCCGGTTTGCACCTGCGCACGATACAAGATCAGGCGGGACGACCCTGGTGATGTTGGGGGAGAGCGTTCTAAGAAAAAAATCTCTGCGAAGGTGATGTGGTATTTCCGTCTGATACCCCGTCTGAAGCTTTTGTTCAGGAACAAAGACCATGCCAAACTGATGCGCTGGCACAAAGAAGAACGTAAGCAGGATGGCATGTTGAGACACCCCGCCGATGGATCCCAGTGGAGGAACATCGACAGAGCATTCCCAGAGTTTGATGCTGATGCGAGGAATGTTAGGCTTGGTTTAAGTACCGATGGCATGAACCCTTTTGGTGAAATGAGCAGTAGTCATAGCACTTGGCCCGTGACTGTTTGTATCTACAACCTACCCCCCTGGCTCTGCATGAAGCGGAAGTTCATTATGATGCCAGTGCTCATCGAAGGCCCAAAGCAACCTGGCAACGACATTGATGTGTACCTAAGACCATTGGTTGACGAACTTTTGCAGCTGTGGAAGAATGAAGGTGTTAGCGTGTGGGATGAGGACAAGCAGGAGCAGTTTGACCTTCGAGCACTGCTTTTCATAAGCATCAACGACTGGCCTGCACTAAGTAACCTATCAGGACAATCAAACAAAGGATATAAAGCATGCACTCACTGTTTAGAGGAAACCGAAAGCATGTATTTGAAACATTGTCGTAAAGTTGTGTACATGGGTCACCGTCGATTCCTTCCGGCGAAGCATGAGCTACGAAAGAAATGTGCGCATTTTGGCGGGAATGCTGACCGCCGTACAAAGCCGAGACACCGGAGTGGAGAAGAGCTATTTGATATGGTGAAGGACCTACACGTGGTGTTTGGCAAGGGAGACGGAAGCCAGGCTGCTCCGACGGGCGAGGATGGTCGTGCCGCGATGTGGAAGAAGAAGTCTATCTTTTGGGAGCTACCTTATTGGCAACGTTTAGAGGTCCGTAACGCGATTGATGTGATGCATCTGACGAAGAATCTTTGCGTGAACTTGATAAGCTTCCTGGGTACTTATGGGAAGCCAAAAGATACACTGGAAGCACGTCAGGATCTGAAACGATTGAAGCAACGGACTGATCTACATCCAGAAAAGAGAGACAAAGGACGCCAGTACTTGCATCCTGCCAGCTTCACTCTCAGCAAAGAAGAGAAGGCAAGCATGTTTGAATGCTTGAACAGTATCAAGGTTCCGTCTGGCTACTCCTCCAATATTAAGGGAATAATAAATATGAAAGAGAAGAAGTTCACAAACCTGAAGTCTCACGACTGCCATGTGTTGATGACACAGCTGCTTCCCGTCATACTCAGGGGTGTGCTACCAGTAAACGTGCGGAAAGCCATTGTGAAGCTATGTGCATTCCTCAATGCAATTTCTCAGAAGGTGATCAATCCAGACCACTTAGATCAGCTACAGAACGACGTGGTGCAATGTCTTGTCAGCTTTGAGATGATATTTCCACCATCCTTCTTCAATATCATGACACATCTATTGGTTCACCTCATCAAAGAGATTCGTATATTGGGCCCAGTATTTCTACACAACATGTTCCCATTTGAGAGGTTCTTCGCTGTCCTAAAGAAGTATGTCCGTAATCGTTCTCGTCCAGAAGGATGCATTGCTAAGGGATACGAAACGGAGGAGGTCATTGAATTCTGTGTTGACTTTGTCGACGATCTTATGCCGATTGGTGTGCCCGAATCCCATCACGAGGGGAGACTTGGTGGAAAGGGCACACTAGGGAGAAGATCGATGGTGATCAAGGACGTTGAGACATTTCGTAAAGCGCACCTCACAGTTTTGCAACAATCAACCTTAGTTGCTCCGTACATCGAGGAGCACATGCAGATTCTCAGGGACGAAAACTCAACAAAGTCTGCGGCCTTCATTCAGCGTCTGCACAATAGTACTTTCGCCGATTGGTTGCGAAGACGTCTTATGGGTGTCGAGGGCATTGATGCGCAGCTAGCTTTTGTAGCTAGAGGTCCATCGAGCACGATCTTGACATTCCAAGGATACGACATCAATGGGTATACATTTTACACAAGAGCCCAGGACAAGAAAAGCACCAACCAAAACAGTGGTGTCCGGATCGACGCGACAGACACCAATGGCAATACAAACTCATACTATGGAATCATAGAGGAGATATGGGAACTAGAGTACGGACCTTTGAAGATCCCACTGTTCAAGTGCCAATGGGTGAAGCTGACTGGAGGAGGTGTTAAAGTTGAAGCGGACTATGGAATGACGTTAGTGGACCTAAGCAAGATTGGCTTTCTAGACGAACCGTTCGTCCTGGGCAAAGCTGTCACACAAGTTTTTTATGTGAAGGACATGGCTAGCAGACCGAAGAAAGGGGCGGATAAGAAAGGTGGGGGTAAGCAATTGGACCCATCACAAGACGAGCCAAAGCGTCATATAGTTCTTCCTGGAAAGAGAAAAATCGTAGGAGTTGAGGACAAGACGGATGAAGATTATGATATGCTCGATGGCCGGCCTCCATTCTCAGTGGCTGATGACCCAAGCATCCTGTTAGCGGCGGAGGAGACACCGTATCTACGGCGTGATCACAATCAAGGAACATTTGTAAAGAGGAAGTTTATTAGTGTCCGAGTAAACGATGATGCCATGTAATTTCTATTGATTTATAGGATTTTCTAACATTTTATATTGATTTTCTAGTAATTTATAAGATTTTCTAGCATTTTATATTGATTTTCTAGCATTTTATATTGATTTTCTAGCATTTTATATTGATTTTCTAGCATTTTATATTGATTTTCTAGCATTTTATATTGATTTTCTAGCATTTTATATTGATTTTCTAGCATTTTATATTGATTTTCTAGCATTTTATATTGATTTTCTAGCATTTTATATTGATTTTCTAGCATTTTATATTGATTTTCTAGCATTTTATATTGATTTTCTAGCATTTTATATTGATTTTCTAGCATTTTATATTGATTTTCTAGCATTTTATATTGATTTTCTAGTAATTTATAAGATTTTCTAGCATTTTATATTGATTTTCTAGCATTTTATATTGATTTTCTAGCATTTTATATTGATTTTCTAGCATTTTATATTGATTTTCTAGCATTTTATATTGATTTTCTAGCATTTTATATTGATTTTCTAGCATTTTATATTGATTTTCTAGCATTTTATATTGATTTTCTAGCATTTTATATTGATTTTCTAGCATTTTATATTGATTTTCTAGCATTTTATATTGATTTTCTAGCATTTTATATTGATTTTCTAGCATTTTATATTGATTTTCTAGCATTTTATATTGATTTTCTAGTAATTTATAAGATTTTCTAGTAATTTATAAGATTTTCTAGTAATTTATAAGATTTTCTAGTAATTTATAAGATTTTCTAGTAATTTATAAGATTTTCTAGTAATTTATAAGATTTTCTAGTAATTTATAAGATTTTCTAGTAATTTATAAGATTTTCTAGTAATTTATAAGATTTTCTAGTAATTTATAAGATTTTCTAGTAATTTATAAGATTTTCTAGTAATTTATAAGATTTTCTAGTAATTTATAAGATTTTCTAGTAATTTATAAGATTTTCTAGTAATTTATAAGATTTTCTAGTAATTTATAAGATTTTCTAGTAATTTATAAGATTTTCTAGTAATTTATAAGATTTTCTAGTAATTTATAAGATTTTCTAGTAATTTATAAGATTTTCTAGTAATTTATAAGATTTTCTAGTAATTTATAAGATTTTCTAGTAATTTATAAGATTTTCTAGTAATTTATAAGATTTTCTAGTAATTTATAAGATTTTCTAGTAATTTATAAGATTTTCTAGTAATTTATAAGATTTTCTAGTAATTTATAAGATTTTCTAGTAATTTATAAGATTTTCTAGTAATTTATAAGATTTTCTAGTAATTTATAAGATTTTCTAGTAATTTATAAGATTTTCTAGTAATTTATAAGATTTTCTAGTAATTTATAAGATTTTCTAGTAATTTATAAGATTTTCTAGTAATTTATAAGATTTTCTAGTAATTTATAAGATTTTCTAGTAATTTATAAGATTTTCTAGTAATTTATAAGATTTTCTAGTAATTTATAAGATTTTCTAGTAATTTATAAGATTTTCTAGTAATTTATAAGATTTTCTAGTAATTTATAAGATTTTCTAGTAATTTATAAGATTTTCTAGTAATTTATAAGATTTTCTAGTAATTTATAAGATTTTCTAGTAATTTATAAGATTTTCTAGTAATTTATAAGATTTTCTAGTAATTTATAAGATTTTCTAGTAATTTATAAGATTTTCTAGTAATTTATAAGATTTTCTAGTAATTTATAAGATTTTCTAGTAATTTATAAGATTTTCTAGTAATTTATAAGATTTTCTAGTAATTTATAAGATTTTCTAGTAATTTATAAGATTTTCTAGTAATTTATAAGATTTTCTAGTAATTTATAAGATTTTCTAGTAATTTATAAGATTTTCTAGTAATTTATAAGATTTTCTAGTAATTTATAAGATTTTCTAGTAATTTATAAGATTTTCTAGTAATTTATAAGATTTTCTAGTAATTTATAAGATTTTCTCGTTACCCCGTGGATGAAATAACTCAACGGACCGAACCCTTAGCGAACCACTTCGCGTCGCGCGAACCCACCTTAGCGAACCCGTTCGGGTCGTGCAACCCCCTTAGCGAACCCGTTCGCGTCACATACCCGAACCCTTAGCAAACCCCTTAGCGAATCCGTTCGCGTCGCATACCAAACCCTTAGCGAACCACTTCGCATCGCGTGAACCCACCTTAGCGAACCACTTCGGGTCGTGCAACCCCCTTAGGGAACCCGTTCGCGTCACGCACCCAAGCCCTGTCCCACCCATGCAAGAGGACAACAACAGCCCTGTCCCACCCATGCAAGAGGACAACAACAGCCCTGTCCCACCCATGCAAGAGGACAACAACAGCCCTGTCCCACCCATGCAAGAGGACAACAACAGCCCTGTCCCACCCATGCAAGAGGACAACAACAGCCCTGTCCCACCCTAGATGGCGGACAACAACAATCCTGTCCCACCCATGCAAGAGGACAACAACAGCCCTGTCCCACCCATGCAAGAGAACAACGACACGTTCTTTACGAACCAACTATTTGATATTGTAACACAAACAATGACCATGGATGAATTGTTGGGGATCATTGGAAGGGACGACAATATCCAGGGCGACAATGTTGCAAGGCCCGAAAATGTTGAAGGGGCCGCCAATGTCCAGGGCGACAATGTTGCAAGGGCCGAAAATGTTGAAGGGGCCGCCAATGTCCAGGGCGACAATGTTGCAAGGGCCGAAAATGTTGAAGGGGCCGCCAATGTCCAGGGCGACAATGTTGCAAGGGCCGAAAATGTTGAAGGGGCCGCCAATGTCCAGGGCGACAATGTTGCAAGGGCCGAAAATGTTGAAGGGGCCGCCAATGTCCAGGGCGACAATGTTGCAAGGGCCGAAAATGTTGAAGGGGCCGCCAATGTCCAGGGCGACAATGTTGCAAGGGCCGAAAATGTTGAAGGGGCCGCCAATGTCCAGGGCGAACGTGTCCAGGGCAGCACTATTGAAGGGGCCGGTAACGAGCCCTCGTCTAGTCAGGTGTATATATATAACATAAATTCGTATTGTATATGTCAATTATCTATATCATCTCTATATCTAACATAAATATGTATCGTATATATGTAATTTGTGTAGGCCCCCGGTGCTAAAGGCCGGTTTGGAAACTGGCGCCAAACGAAAATTT
>OAMR01000445.1:172337-190763 GCA_900205405.1 Echinochloa crus-galli
CTCGGGCGCCGGGAGGGAAGAAGAAAGAGGGGAGGGATGGTGAAGCTGAAGGAAGAGTGTCTAGAGAAAGAAAGAATCGACGCAATTTCAGAACAGCTCGTCGGATGGATCTGGGACGAGTTCGTCAATCCCCGAGGAGAATACTTCTCGCCAGTACTGGAGGACGTGCCGGACAGTCCAACAAGCTAGTCGTCAATCTTAATTAAGTAGAAAATACAGTTTAAATATATATAACTCGAGTTGAGATGCATGAATATCTACTTTTGTAATATATATGTCTTCTATTTTGATGAAATGTCAGCTAATATGAATATAGAGTCGGCCGAATACGCATTAGAATACACGTATTAGAATATATACGACTTAATTCACCCCTTCCACTCGCAATGACTTAACTCAATTTTTTTGTTCGCAGGGTGTGGGTTCAATTTCGTAAAGATCACCCTGGTATTGACCATGAAACACTGAAATGGAACATTGGCTTTCCGGTAAGCAAGTAATTTGTACATGTAGGCCTCGGCTAATATATTATATGAATTTTACTTAATTTCTTTTTGTCGACAGTGTGCCAAACAGGGGCCGGGAAACAATTTATGTGCATACTATGTTTGCGATTACATGTGGAATTGGGCGCATAAAAAGATTACACAGCATGATATTATGGTACATATACATTTTCATTTTTATTAAGTGCATAGTTATTGTCTCCAATTCGGCGAATGAAATATCTTTCACTTATTTGTAAATTATAGATGATGCGGGGAGGGATGGTGAAGCTGAAGGAAGAGTGTCTAGAGAAAGAAAGAATCGACGCAATTTCCGAACAGCTCGTCGGATGGATCTGGGACGAGGTCGTCAATCCCCGAGGAGAATACCACGTCTCAATATTGGAGGACGTGCCAAGCTCACCAAGTCATGCAACATCCTAAGTTGTAAATACAGTTTAAACAATAACTCGAGTGCGATATATATTTTGTAAGATATATGTCTTATATTTGTAATATATATGTCTTCTATTTGATATACAGCTAATATGAATATAGAGTCGGCCGAATACGCATTAGAATACACGTATTAGAACATATATATACGTATATAAATGTGCATGCATGGCTACTGAAAAAGGCAAAAAAAAAACAAAACCCAGGGCTTTTAGCACCGGGCGTAGACAGCAACTGGTGCTAAAGGCCCTGCCAGCCTCGCTGCGGAGGCAGCCCCTTTAGCACCGGTTGCTGGCTGCAACCGGTGCTAAAGGGCTTACCCTTTAGCCCCGGTTTAGTTGCACTGGGTGGGAAACCCGGTGCTAAAGGGCTATCCCACCCGGTGCAGATATCGATCATTCTGGTAGTGTAGTGATGGAATGACACTGAGGGAAAAAGGTATAATTTTTGTGGCATTGAGGGAAATTTACAAGATTTTATGGCAGTGAGAAAAGTGGGTCTAATTTTGGTGGTACTGAGGGAATTGGCTCAAAAAAACTACCTGCGCACCAATACTCATCATAACTATAAAAGGGGTTTCTATAAGATATATAGTCTAAGTACAGAGCCAACAACGTAAGAATAAAAACATAACCTAAGAAAACATAAAAATTGTTCAAGGGGTTATCCAAACTCTGTTAATAGTATAGGGTAGTCAGTTGGACTTTTTCCAATTAAAATTAGAATGTAGAATATGCTAGTGTCACAAACACACACATGCACGTCAATCACCTATCCCATAGTGAGAAGTCTTCTCGTGCAAGAGAAAATTACTCGCGTCTCTATCACGGGAGGCATAATGTTCACATCTAGCAACAGTATATGGTCACATGCATTGTTTGTGGACCCAAAAGGTGGCAATCAGAACTCAGAATAAAGAAGGACATGTGGTTGACATCGTCACAGATCTGCAGATATTTTGTAAGTCTACAATACTAGTTTAGTTATGCAAGTGTGTCAAAAATTATAGTCACTTTTGTTGAAGGCTTGGGTTGAGATAATTGTGAACTAATCATAAATTGGTTGGTAAGTTTTTTTTATGGTAGAGCCTGTCCATCTCGGTTTGAGTCCCCGACTCTTCATAGGTGTCGGATTTTACTCGATTTATTCTAGATTTAAACGATGCTATTCTTTCAATGATAACCGATGTGTCTGTCCGTCGGCACTATTCTTTCAATGGTGGGTAATGTGCCCGTCCAGCAATCTCGACATTTGTCAACCTAGTATCTTTTAAGTTAAAGGTAATCGTAAGGGTAGAGTTTGTATGTATGTATTTATAGTGGTGAGTGTACGTGCGTATGTGAGTGTTTTGTACATTTCTCTCTCTACTCTTTAATAGCATATGCATGTAGTTGTAGAAAATTGGTGCAAAGAGCAAGTTTTGAGTAGAGATTTCAAGAGCTTCAAAAACATTTATAATTGCATGTTAGGTTCTGTTCTAGTAAAACCAAAAAGAAATCTAGCCCACAATTTTGATAATTTTCCTTGGCAGGAAGCTTCCTTGGATCTACCATGTGAAAAGAATTTCTAAGAGGCAGACGGGAGGGTGTAGGTACTTTTTTTTTACATAATGGAAATAAACCTGGCTTCACCTTTTAAAAAAAGGATCAGTCCAATTATTATAGACAGTAGCATTTGCTACACCAATAACCACAAAGTAACATAGCAACCTAAAATCTCAAAAAGTAATTCTTAAACCAGAGGACCATCCATGCGAGGAGAAGAAACGTAAAGCAGCTGTCTCTAGAGATCGACATGCTGACGTGAGGGCCTCTTAAGCACTTTCACTTCGCTATAACTTGGCCCACAACCGGAGCCAATATATTCCCATGAAAAGAACCTGCAAAAAAGTTTTAGGTTGATATTTCCGAGTGTTCCAAATTGTCCAACACAACACCGCGGCCCCTTTCAATAAGTTTAGATCCGGTTTCTGCCCACCCAAATTTGCCCAACTATCAAAAAGAATTTCTAAGAGGCCGACGGGAGGGTGTAGCTATTGAAGGGGAAGAAATGGCTTTTCCCTACTATATCAACATGCATGAAAAGCTAGGTGAAAATAGATGAAGAAAGTATTCCTCGGTACAAATGGCTGCCCCTGCTTCCATGAAAGAACATCCTCCAAACAAAGAAGCGTAATATGTGCCAATTTCTATAAATTCATGGCACAACCTCTTCTAGAAACATGCTAGAAATCATTTTTTCTATTGTGGGAAGGTATAAACAAGTTACCCACCTATATAGTATATTCTATCGCCGAAGGTTGCCTGGCCTCTGCGCTCCATATCCCTTAATTGGCCGAGGAGAAAATCACTCATAAGAAAAAAAATAATCTGCCCCAAGTGCTATTGCATTTGTCATGGAGCAGAAGACCCCACTTTGATCGTGGTAGCTGCAAAGCCTCCTTGGGCATGCCATGTGAATCTGTCCAGCTTGTTCTTATTGCCAGGAAGACACCTCCCCTCACCCCTAACATCACCGTGCTCCCTGTCCCCTGCATTAAAATCGTTTGTGCAACCAGGTAATTAGAGCAGGGCCAAGGTGAATCAGGATGTCAGGGGTGGTGTTGGCGACTCTCTCCGTCGGGACGGCATGGGAGAAGCTCTTCTCCTTCCTCCGGGCGTTCACGGTATGCCCCTTGCTGCCTTCTTCATCTTCATGGGTGGCCATGGATCTGGAGGAGCTGAGGAAGCTGGAGAGAACCACGCTCCGGATCCTGGCAACGCTGCGCGACGCTGAGGAGCATTGGAACATCAGGGAGGAGTCCACCAAGCTGAGGCTCAGGGAGCTCAAGGAGTTGGCAGACAACATCGAAGCCATTGTTAAGGAGTATGAGTATGAGGCCGGCCGCTGTAAGATGGAGGCTCTCAAACGATCAACCAGATATCACTTCACCGGCAAGCGCAAGCGCCACGAGGTATACCAACTAACAGAGATTGAAGTTTGATTCAGCAATTGAAGTATCCTGCTATTGATGTCTTGTAGTATATCAAATAACTAAAACTGAAATTTGATTTAAGAATTCATGTCTATCGTATACTAACTAAAAAATTTTGAAGTTTGATTCAGCAATTGATGTCACAGTATGCTGCTATCGAAGTTTGCACAAACAATATCCGTTCTGCTTTTTTTTCCACCACACAATCATACTTGGCTTATACTTATTGAACTAATACATACACAATGGAACTGTACATTAACAGTGGTTAAGCATTTCATTTCTTTCTGAAAATAGGAAAATGAGACGTACTCGGTGGACACTGGTATAGTACAAGTTCCATATGAGTTCCTTTCTCGAGTAACTAAAATAACAGAGAGATTTAATGAAATCAAGCATTTCTCAACCAATTTCAGTTTATCTGAGAACGATGGAGAGAGATTATTGTTCATTCCTGACAACAGCAGTTCGAGGGATACTAGCTCATTTTTATTTGGGACTAGTATTCTTGGGCGAGACAAAGATAAGGATATGATTGTGGAGAAATTATTGTCCGACGAAGGGGAAAATGGCGGAAAGCATATATCCGTCATGCCAATTGTTGGTATGGGAGGATTAGGCAAGACCGCAATAGCACAACTTGTCTACAACGATCCGATACTACGCCAGTCATTTGACAACCATGCTTGGGTTTATGTGTCAGGGCATTTCGATGTCAATACAATAACAAGGGACATGATTAATTCATTAACCAAAGGGGCATGTGAGTTTACAGAACTTGCTGATCTTCAGGAGAAATTGGCCAATGCAATAATGGATAAGAGAATTTTAATTGTGCTGGATGATGTACAGAATGAGCGAGGAGACTTCTGGGAGTTATTATGTCTGCCTATGTCTGTTGCAACCATTTGTAAAATCGTACTAACCACCCGGAGCGAGGAAGTTGCCAGGATAGCACAGACAATGCCTCCCCATCATCCAAGTTGCTTAAGTTTTGATGACAGCTGGTCCTTGTTCAAGCAAGTTGCATTTCCTTTTGATCAAGATTTCAACGCTCCGACAAATCTGATTGAGATTGGGAAGAACATTGTTAAAAAATGTAAGGGTTTGCCATTAGCAGTTAAGACAATAGGAAGCAAGTTACGCTATGAAACCGATGAAAATATATGGGTAGATGTCTTGGAAAATGAACTGTTCCACTTGGAAAAAACAAATTAAGAAGTTTGCTAGCACTAGAGTTGTGTAACAAATCTATGCCCATATACTAAGTTGATGAGCTGTTTTGTCCTCTAATTAATCTCTGTTTCCAGAAGCTAGATCACTTATTAAGTTTGTTTAGTTTTCAAAGTACTCTGCAATGTGACAGAATATCTTACTGTACAAATATTTTAGTTGGTCCCATGTACCCGTAGTGAGATTTATCATTTTTTTTCTCTGCCTACTTTAAATCAAATTTTGTGAGGGGATATACAAAATGATGCTTTATGATAGAAAAATATAATAAGAGTTTTTCATAGCTATTTTCATAGATTAGGAACATTTAACATGAAACTTTTATATGCATAAAAAAGCTGTAAGATGGAGGCTCTCAAACGATCAACCAGATATCACTTCACCGGCAAGCGCAAGCGCCACGAGGTATACCAACTAACAGAGATTGAAGTTTGATTCAGCAATTGAAGTATCCTGCTATTGATGTCTTGTAGTATATCAAATAACTAAAACTGAAATTTGATTTAAGAATTCATGTCTATCGTATACTAACTAAAAAATTTTGAAGTTTGATTCAGCAATTGATGTCACAGTATGCTGCTATCGAAGTTTGCACAAACAATATCCGTTCTGCTTTTTTTTCCACCACACAATCATACTTGGCTTATACTTATTGAACTAATACATACACAATGGAACTGTACATTAACAGTGGTTAAGCATTTCATTTCTTTCTGAAAATAGGAAAATGAGACGTACTCGGTGGACACTGGTATAGTACAAGTTCCATATGAGTTCCTTTCTCGAGTAACTAAAATAACAGAGAGATTTAATGAAATCAAGCATTTCTCAACCAATTTCAGTTTATCTGAGAACGATGGAGAGAGATTATTGTTCATTCCTGACAACAGCAGTTCGAGGGATACTAGCTCATTTTTATTTGGGACTAGTATTCTTGGGCGAGACAAAGATAAGGATATGATTGTGGAGAAATTATTGTCCGACGAAGGGGAAAATGGCGGAAAGCATATATCCGTCATGCCAATTGTTGGTATGGGAGGATTAGGCAAGACCGCAATAGCACAACTTGTCTACAACGATCCGATACTACGCCAGTCATTTGACAACCATGCTTGGGTTTATGTGTCAGGGCATTTCGATGTCAATACAATAACAAGGGACATGATTAATTCATTAACCAAAGGGGCATGTGAGTTTACAGAACTTGCTGATCTTCAGGAGAAATTGGCCAATGCAATAATGGATAAGAGAATTTTAATTGTGCTGGATGATGTACAGAATGAGCGAGGAGACTTCTGGGAGTTATTATGTCTGCCTATGTCTGTTGCAACCATTTGTAAAATCGTACTAACCACCCGGAGCGAGGAAGTTGCCAGGATAGCACAGACAATGCCTCCCCATCATCCAAGTTGCTTAAGTTTTGATGACAGCTGGTCCTTGTTCAAGCAAGTTGCATTTCCTTTTGATCAAGATTTCAACGCTCCGACAAATCTGATTGAGATTGGGAAGAACATTGTTAAAAAATGTAAGGGTTTGCCATTAGCAGTTAAGACAATAGGAAGCAAGTTACGCTATGAAACCGATGAAAATATATGGGTAGATGTCTTGGAAAATGAACTGTTCCACTTGGAAAAAACAAATTAAGAAGTTTGCTAGCACTAGAGTTGTGTAACAAATCTATGCCCATATACTAAGTTGATGAGCTGTTTTGTCCTCTAATTAATCTCTGTTTCCAGAAGCTAGATCACTTATTAAGTTTGTTTAGTTTTCAAAGTACTCTGCAATGTGACAGAATATCTTACTGTACAAATATTTTAGTTGGTCCCATGTACCCGTAGTGAGATTTATCATTTTTTTTCTCTGCCTACTTTAAATCAAATTTTGTGAGGGGATATACAAAATGATGCTTTATGATAGAAAAATATAATAAGAGTTTTTCATAGCTATTTTCATAGATTAGGAACATTTAACATGAAACTTTTATATGCATAAAAAATTACATGCAAAATAATCATAGAAATTTCAAATGTATTTTCTAATATTGGGTATTTTAAGTAATGTCTCTAAACTAAACTTAAAATTCAACTTATACCGGAGAATAAAAAAGACAAATCTTATTATGGGGTATATTGGTGCAACTAAATTACTTTGGAGAGTAAAATGAGCCTAAATTTTTTTGAGGGGTTAAGCAGACAAAGTGGATATGTGAGGGTAGTAAAATAGACTTTTCTAAAAATTAATTTGGATGTTGATTTAGTTCAATCGATCAGCTGAATAGTATAGGCTGCATAAAATTCTTTATTGTGGAGAAGAGTTCTACAAGGAAAGTGCATCAGCTGAAATTCTCCTAAATGTTTGGTACGTGTATCCTCATCCATAACTTATAATTCACGTTATTCGTTGAAATTCTTGCCAGGCAACCACTTGGTACCAGAGTGCCAGTATATTTAAAATCCAATGTGCATGTCAATACTATACATATGACAATAAATCATGCATCATAGTAGACCAAAGTAATCTGCTGAATGAGCTCAAATATAATAATTCACTATGATAACTTGTTTCATCACTATCACTATGGGAAATCCGATGTTTTCCGAGTGCCTAAATCTTTACCGAGTGTATTCTTTCTGGCACTCGGCAAACAAGCTATTTGCCAAGTGCTATACAAAAAGCACTTGCTAAACTAAAGGAAACTATAGTTTTGCCGAGTGCTATGGACACTCGCAAAGCCCCAAAAATACTCGGCAAAGGGTTTGTCGTGTAACACTCGGTATATGCCACTCGGTAAAACAAGACTCAGCAAAGAGTTATTTGCCGAGTGTTTTTCGTCAGGCACTCGGCAGCCAAAAATCACAGTGCAAACAATGTTTTTTGAACATCAGTCGAGGGAGGGCGCCCCCCCCCCCCCCCCCCCCCCCCCCCCCCCCCCCCCCCCCCCCCCCCCCCCCCCNNNNCCCCCCCGCGATGCAAAAGGTTTTATGTGGAGAGTAGGAAATGTTTAGAGGTTAGAAGAGGGAAAAACATAATTCTTTGCCGAGCCCAAAAAAAAACACTCCGCAAAGATGATTGTTTGCATAGTGGTTTTTTACACTCTGCAAAGAATTAGGTTTTTTTCCCTCTTCCAACCTCATTACTTTTTCTACTCTCCACTTAAAACTTTTCCAACCTTCCTTGGCCAGCGTGTGTGGCGGCGGCATTTTTTTTTTTGAAACATTGTCTGCCGAGTGTCGTTTTTGCATGACGAAAAACACACTGGCAAGCCCTTTGTTGAGTATTTTTGGGCTTTGCCGTGTGTCCAACTATAGTTTCATGTGGTGTATCTTAAGGCCAGTCTCAATGGAAGTTTTATGGACACAATTACCTAGAGTAACACATTATCTAAAAGTGTTTGAAACTGGGATGAAACACCTCCCTCTCAACATATAATTTCATCAATTATTGTTTCCTAGGTCAATGCAAGACACAAGCTGTTTAGGTAACTGTGTAGATGGGGTTTCATGACCATAAAACTCATTTTACCTCTCTCTTCATTAATACAGTGTCACATCATCAAAAATACTGACGTACAGTCAATTTATTATCTATGAAACTCCCACAAAGACTATTCTACTCGCCAATCAGCACCGCTACATAGGCCTAGCACATGGTTAATTAACTAGCCATGTAATTGCTCGTTAATTAGTACATGATTAAAGACTATGGGTTGACCACGTAGGCGGAGTACCGCAATTTTTTCTTGCGCAGACGCTTATGATTTGCTGGCACTCCTGTCTGTGTAACGCGTAATTTAATACAGATTCCTCCTATTTGAATTCCCAATTATACACCCACCCAAGGCAAAGGGAGGAGTATGATTTGCAGTGCCACTAGCCTCTGGGCTCATGGCAGAACAAATGTCATGTCGACGCTGAGCTGCCAGCCGAAAGAATGTTGAAAAATATGTTAAAATAGTAACAATACTGCCGTTCTCTCATGCTCCCTCCGTTCAAAAAAGATACAATTCTAGCAGTACCCAGTCAAACTCATCTATATTTGACTAAATTTATAACAAAAAAATACTAACGTTTTTATATATCATTATATTCGTGATATAATATATGTTCATATGATACCAATTTGAAATCATAAATATCGATACTATTCATTTTATATTTAGTCAAAGCTAAATTTTTTTGACTTTGACTAGATCAAAAATTGCATTCTTTTTGAAACAGAGTTAGTAGTAGAACAACATGACAGACGGGATTATATTGTGGACGCTGAAGGATGCCATTATCCAGTGTTTGAAACGGGTAATCAGCTTATGCTTGAATGAAGGTTGTCCATAAACAACTTTCCTTCTTCCATTCATGTAATCGCTTAATCACGTATACATTCTAGTAAGTCTAGTAAACCTGTAACCTATTTTAACCTTCATTATTTGCTAAAACTCCATATCAATCAAAATCACTCCAAAAAATCGAGATCACAATATATCCCTTAACATCTTACTACTACTACTACTACTACTACTATTATTAATTTAGACTTTTTTTTGGAGCCTCCATGTCAAATACTCATGACACACTGTAATCATCATAGTCACTAGATCTATTCCTCACCTCCGCCCACTCGAAAAAGTAAACAAAGAAGCCCCTAAATCTATATTTAAGTTATCCACTTTACCATAATAAAAATTACCAAAAAACTAAGGTAATCCTATGTTACCTACGTATCTATACTATAAAGAGAATTAGATTTGAAAAGTCTTGTTACCAATAAAAGTCCCACCCTCACCTTCCCCCACCTCACAGAGGACCCACCTGCCAGCAAAATAGGACGACGAAAGTCGACAAAGACCAATGAAAGGAAAGGGAAGGGACATTCCCAAGCGTTTTCCCCCCAAAACCTCAAAACTTTTTTCACGATAGGCACCCACTTGTACCCATACCCACCCGGACCCACAATCCCACCGCACGCACAAACATCCACGCCGCCCCTCCCCTCCCGCGCTGCCCCTCGCCCCCAACTTGGATCCATTGCGCAGGTGACGGTGGCATGACGAGGATGGCCGGCGACGCCTAGAGAGGCTCCGGCAGGCACGTCGACGGCCGACCCCAACCCCGCCGCCGCACTCCTCACCCTCGGCCTCGAGGACTTCAAGGTAGGTCTGCCCAGCTCCTATCCTCCCTCCGATTTAGTTCATTTCAAAGTTTCTCATCTAAGCGAGTTTGGTTTTGCTGATGTTTAGGGTTCGTGCAGGTCCTGCTGGTCATTCAATGTTGCCGGGTTGCAATTATTGTTCAACAGTTGCAACTTGCGACGGCAAGTCGGTGGCTTGGTTGCAGCTGAATGTTTAGAACAGAACCACTCACTCCTTCGGCGGTTCAGAGGTATGTGCAACTATGTATTCATTATCATTGCGATGCTCATTTAGGATTGTGTCATGTATCTGTATTCACCAAATTAGCTAGCTTCTAAGTATGGTCAACAATGAATAATCAATGGCTTTGAATTAATCAACTTTATCCGTGTAATAATTGATACAGAAAGGGCCATTTCTTACAAAGTTTAATTAGTGGCTGCGTTATACTGTTAAAAGAAGACCTTTACATATATATAATATATATAGATCTATCTCTCTAAAGCCGGCCACAGAATTTGGCCAGACCGCTCCCTGTCTGGTCCGGTCAGACCCGAGCCCACGTCACCCGCACCGCACCCGCACGGCTCGGCTTGGTTTTGAGCCGGAGCCCACGCACCCTGTAATTAATTACGGAAAAAAACAATTCCCAAAATTTTTCCCGTTCCCATGACGGACGGACGGACGCACGCGCAGAAACGCCGCCGCCGCTCTGCCCTCGCAGGAAGAGATGCCCGGCTCCCCGTGACGGCAGCGCGGCGTGCAGGTCCGGCAACCTCCGCTGCCCTGCCCCCTCCCCACCATCCGGTATGATTTCCCGAACAGCGAACTCATGTGGAGCGGCATGCTGGCGACGACGCCAGATCCCGGCTGTAGGTCACGGAGAGACACTGATTTCAGGTGTGCGTTATCCTCACCAATTAGGATCTAAAGTTGTTCTGGTAAGCCTAATCTATCTCGTGTTTATTTCATCTGATTTGGTTGTGTAGTAGGAAGCTATCTCCCCAATCCCTCACGCAGTCACGCGGAAACGTCGCCGCGCTCAGTGGTTCACCGAGCAGGAAGCGGATGCCGCCGCCCTGGAATCGCAGGTTGAGATCCCCGATTTCCACCGGCGACGACGTCCGTGGTAATTATGTCCGATCCACTCTATTCCGAGATGCCGATGGGTTTTACCATCATACGGCATTGCGTCCTCCAGGCAGCAGGCAAACACATCGATTCGCCGCACTAAGATCGCCATTATGACCCGCGCACAGAGGAGGACCTCCAGGCTTGTCTCGGATCCCCTGCCTCTCCCCAGATAAAAATTCCATTTGGGATATGGTTTTGTGTATCGGATTTCTGTATGTCTGATCTGGTACCCGTTTTGGTTCAATCCATGAAGAATGAATCTTCACTGTGCATCAATCACAATCTAATTAATCTTAGGTATTTTTTCTTCTGGTTATCTGGTTCTAGAAAATTAAATTAACTCGAGTAGTTGATGGATGTCCGTGGGGGCACACACGCACCTGAGAAGAGCACGGAAGATGGTGGAAATTGCTGCAGATGCCTACTTTGCTCCACAGATCCCAACAGGCCACCAGAGAAATTCTACTTGTAAGCCTAATCCATTTTTTTTTCCTCTGATGTTATTATTAGTATAGAAAAGGTGAGTGAACCCTCTCTCCCGATCCAGTAGTTTAATTTTTTTATTGTATTAACTCATACAGTTCAGATCGATTTCAGCATCGCTTTTTGATACCAGGTATATTTTTGAATGATTCATCGCTCTTATAGTAAATAAGCAGGCTGCAAAATACATAATTCTCGTAATTTACTAGACCTTCATTGATAATGCACTGTGGTAAATTAACCATATAATTTACTACTACTTTGAATTATGTTGATTCCATCAGGTTCTATAATTGTGGCTGATTTGTCTGAATTTTAATTCTAAGTAGCAGGGTTCTAAGTATTCATTTTCAGCTGATCTAGGCAATGGGATAAATCAATATTTGGTAAGGTTCATGCTTACCATTTTCTTTCTTTTGAGCCAACTCTGCTTAGTAGTATATTTGGTCGTATAATTGACCAGTGAAGGGTTAGTACTTAATATGTTCAGCAGATCTGCAGAACAATATGCTTTCATTTGTCTTTAGGTAGCTGTAGGTTCACAGAGTTCATGGCTTGCATCAGGTTTACAAAGACTTGCTTGATTAGTTGGTTACAAAATATGAAACATGAGGCGTCCGTAGCATATTTAGATTAGCAGCAGATTTCCTGCAGATTAGCAGACAATTCCCCTTGGATTATATTTATTCCCTCACTGAACACCATTTTTTAGTGCTATTTCCGTTGGCTTATTTCCCACGAGGAATTGGCAGTTGTATCCATATCATATAAATTTGACTGCGGTTGGTTGTATAGCTTTGTTTTTGACACTGCAATACTGTAAATATATCATGCCATTTACTATTTTACTTTCATAAATTCTCGTAATTTGATTGTATATAAATTTCGTAATTTTACTATCCTTCGTTTACCCTTCACAGTTGCAAATTCACCATATAATTTACTACTTTTTCAAATACGCCCATTTCACTATTTTTTAGTTTTTGTTGAGAATAGCAAGATTTATTGCGTCTGGGCCTTACCACAGAACTAAAATTTTGAATTATCTTGAAACTCGGTCAATGTTATAACAAATTCAATGATTTATGTTAATTCTTTTTCCACATGGCTGATTATTTGCATCAAAATAAATATACAATCTACTGTCTATTTATCCGTAGTTCCGTACTGCCACTCAGTTAACTTGTTCCCCACTAATGATTTTCTACGCCAATTTCCTTGTAGTACTAGTCTAGTTATCAATGGATTAGTGTGTTCACATTACACAAATCCAGTGCTTGTCTCTTTCTCTGGTAATTTTGTTGCCGCAGTCATGGATGATCATAAATTTGCTTCCTTAGTATCTGCAATTCTTAGCTGCGATATAATAATTTGGTTACATATAATTGTGGCTCTTTCCAACATCCTATTTTTCTTCAAATATGTACGTTTCCAGTTTTTCACACTTATTGTCTACTACTTTTCTTACTTGAAATGATTCCAGGTGATGGTGCCTCCTGGGAATAACTGGGCAACTGGGCAGCATATGTGCAATTACATTAGATAGTAACATTGGCATGGCAAATCTGTCTCAGTTCCATCACTGGTCAGCACAATCTCCAACTCCCTTGTGCGCTCTCTTCGCCATCCTGGTTCCTCAGAAACTGCAGTGGCTACCCCTGGTTAGCTCTGCTCCGTCGACCATGATCAGATTCAGTTGGAACTACGGCAAGGACCTTGTGTTGACGTAAAATCTGCAGTCTACGCCAAGCACACAGCAAGCCGAATTAGCTGGCTTCACACGTGGCATAATATATATAGATCTATCTCTCTAAAGCCGGCCACAGAATTTGGCCAGACCGCTCCCTGTCTGGTCCGGTCAGACCCGAGCCCACGTCACCCGCACCGCACCCGCACGGCTCGGCTTGGTTTTGAGCCGGAGCCCACGCACCCTGTAATTAATTACGGAAAAAAACAATTCCCAAAATTTTTCCCGTTCCCATGACGGACGGACGGACGCACGCGCAGAAACGCCGCCGCCGCTCTGCCCTCGCAGGAAGAGATGCCCGGCTCCCCGTGACGGCAGCGCGGCGTGCAGGTCCGGCAACCTCCGCTGCCCTGCCCCCTCCCCACCATCCGGTATGATTTCCCGAACAGCGAACTCATGTGGAGCGGCATGCTGGCGACGACGCCAGATCCCGGCTGTAGGTCACGGAGAGACACTGATTTCAGGTGTGCGTTATCCTCACCAATTAGGATCTAAAGTTGTTCTGGTAAGCCTAATCTATCTCGTGTTTATTTCATCTGATTTGGTTGTGTAGTAGGAAGCTATCTCCCCAATCCCTCACGCAGTCACGCGGAAACGTCGCCGCGCTCAGTGGTTCACCGAGCAGGAAGCGGATGCCGCCGCCCTGGAATCGCAGGTTGAGATCCCCGATTTCCACCGGCGACGACGTCCGTGGTAATTATGTCCGATCCACTCTATTCCGAGATGCCGATGGGTTTTACCATCATACGGCATTGCGTCCTCCAGGCAGCAGGCAAACACATCGATTCGCCGCACTAAGATCGCCATTATGACCCGCGCACAGAGGAGGACCTCCAGGCTTGTCTCGGATCCCCTGCCTCTCCCCAGATAAAAATTCCATTTGGGATATGGTTTTGTGTATCGGATTTCTGTATGTCTGATCTGGTACCCGTTTTGGTTCAATCCATGAAGAATGAATCTTCACTGTGCATCAATCACAATCTAATTAATCTTAGGTATTTTTTCTTCTGGTTATCTGGTTCTAGAAAATTAAATTAACTCGAGTAGTTGATGGATGTCCGTGGGGGCACACACGCACCTGAGAAGAGCACGGAAGATGGTGGAAATTGCTGCAGATGCCTACTTTGCTCCACAGATCCCAACAGGCCACCAGAGAAATTCTACTTGTAAGCCTAATCCATTTTTTTTTCCTCTGATGTTATTATTAGTATAGAAAAGGTGAGTGAACCCTCTCTCCCGATCCAGTAGTTTAATTTTTTTATTGTATTAACTCATACAGTTCAGATCGATTTCAGCATCGCTTTTTGATACCAGGTATATTTTTGAATGATTCATCGCTCTTATAGTAAATAAGCAGGCTGCAAAATACATAATTCTCGTAATTTACTAGACCTTCATTGATAATGCACTGTGGTAAATTAACCATATAATTTACTACTACTTTGAATTATGTTGATTCCATCAGGTTCTATAATTGTGGCTGATTTGTCTGAATTTTAATTCTAAGTAGCAGGGTTCTAAGTATTCATTTTCAGCTGATCTAGGCAATGGGATAAATCAATATTTGGTAAGGTTCATGCTTACCATTTTCTTTCTTTTGAGCCAACTCTGCTTAGTAGTATATTTGGTCGTATAATTGACCAGTGAAGGGTTAGTACTTAATATGTTCAGCAGATCTGCAGAACAATATGCTTTCATTTGTCTTTAGGTAGCTGTAGGTTCACAGAGTTCATGGCTTGCATCAGGTTTACAAAGACTTGCTTGATTAGTTGGTTACAAAATATGAAACATGAGGCGTCCGTAGCATATTTAGATTAGCAGCAGATTTCCTGCAGATTAGCAGACAATTCCCCTTGGATTATATTTATTCCCTCACTGAACACCATTTTTTAGTGCTATTTCCGTTGGCTTATTTCCCACGAGGAATTGGCAGTTGTATCCATATCATATAAATTTGACTGCGGTTGGTTGTATAGCTTTGTTTTTGACACTGCAATACTGTAAATATATCATGCCATTTACTATTTTACTTTCATAAATTCTCGTAATTTGATTGTATATAAATTTCGTAATTTTACTATCCTTCGTTTACCCTTCACAGTTGCAAATTCACCATATAATTTACTACTTTTTCAAATACGCCCATTTCACTATTTTTTAGTTTTTGTTGAGAATAGCAAGATTTATTGCGTCTGGGTTGGGCGTGTAACTGTAACAAACAGCTTAATAGCCGTCCGTGCGTCCATACAAGTACAAAGGTTCCTCCAAGCAGACAGGAGTTGGATATAAGAAATATATCCAGAATTATATGTCTGACGGCCCTCTGTCTGATGTCGAATACAGGGCTTTTCTGAATATGTGGTTGTGTAGATTCATCTTTTGCGGTAAAGCCAATGAGCCAACCCTGAATCATATTGTGATGGCTGAAGATTTGGCTGCTGGTACACTCATCCCCCTTGGGAAGTATCTACTGGGAAGTGTTTATCATATGCTCCATCAGACCATTCGCTTGATGCACACCAGCAAGAAAATCCCTTGCATCAATGGTCCTTGGTGGTTCATCCAGATGTGGTTGCAGTTATATATGCACCAGATTGTCACTATCGACATCAACAATCGGCACTTTCCTTCAATCAACTACAAGGAAGGGGAAACCCCAAGCACCAAAGGCTGTCAGACTTATGGCTGCTTCTACTGTATCTGTAGATAAAAGCATTGGTGAACTTTTCGAGCTTTTCTCCAAAGGCTTTGCTGATCCTCTCTGGTTTCCTTATTTTGATAATGACAACCTCACCCTTCCTTGTGAGTTTAGCTTTGAAACTGGATGTATAGATGCGCAAGCCATAGTCATCTTCAACTCTTTTATTCGGCCCTGTATCTTGCCAGCCGAATTTTGTGGAGGGAGGCTGGTTCAGAGTACCTTTGAGTACTACCAGCCGAACATAATGGCTCGGCAATTAGGTTGTGGCCAAGTGCCCCCAAGATTATTTCTTCATGAATTCCTCAAACCCAGGGAAATTATCAAGGACTCCATAGAAACAAGAAGGGTTTTTGATTATAAATGCTGCACCCCCATTTATGCACCTGACCCTTTTGTGCCTTTTGTGCCAATAACATCTGTTCACCCCTCTTTCACTCTTTGGTGGCAAGAACTTCATGACTACATCTTCAATATGCCAATTCATCCTTTCTGTCTTGAATTGATGCCTGACTATCAGCCAAATTCAGAGGTAATATGCCCACTCCTCATCTTGTTTCAATAATAATATTTTTCTTCTGATTATCTTATTACTTTGCAGGACATAGTACCTGCCCCTCTTGCCAGGGCAATCCAGTACAAGATTGCAGGCCCAATTTCTGCTCTGGGGCATCAATCTCCTAATTTGGCTCAGTTGATGTCCAGACAGGCCACTCTAGACCCAATCATTACCAGGCCATCTTCTGTCAAAAGAAAAACCTCCTTTCTGCCTTCTTCTTCAGCTCCTAAGAAGAAGAGAACAACTAGCAAGAAACTCATTCAGGTCATAGTCTCTTCCTTCAAACACAATGTTATTCACATGATGCTCATCTTTGTCTTTTATTATCTCAGGTTCAACCGCAGCAATCAGCAATCGCCACAGATTCTGCCGATGCTCCACTGACTGGTATAGAATTCTTTCACTATCTTATCTGCTTTTCATTGGTACTTATTTTCCTCTAATTGCAGCAACAATTTCAGTGGATCAAATATTGGAGAGCCCTCCTTCTTATCATGATTCAGCTCCAGCCTCACCACTCCAACTAGAAGCTACACTTTCAACAAGGAATTCCCCAATCTCTCCTCGGCATGACACACAAGATCCAGCTATTGAACTTGAGAAATCTCCTGCTTCATCATCTAGTTACTCATTTGCCTTGGATGATTTAATTGCTGAACAAGGAGAAGAAACATCTTCTGGTTAAGATCTGTCAGAAGAAAACCAAGCAAAATTGAAGGAAATCCTCTCCTCGCTACAGAAGGACATTCGAGATCAAGTTAACAATGCTGATCTTTTAAGAGACTTGCTTGAATCATTCGATCAAGATCTTCCTGCTGATATCAAGACTTCTTTAGATCCAGTTTCCAGGTTGGATGATCATTTTATCGCAGTGAAGCAAGCTCTGAAGAATCAATCTGCTCAACCAGCCTTGGAGCAAAGAAGAACTTTGGCCAAGCAATCTCGGCTGAAATCGAAGCTGATAAAAAGAAGATAGCCGAAATTCCTGGTCTGACAGAAAAGTTGCGCAAGGAGGCTTCAGCAGCTCTGAATGAAGAGAAGCAACTCAAAGCCAAACTTTCTGCTCTGGCCAAAACCCAAGAAGCTGACAAGCAGTTATTAGAGAATATCAGCAACATGATCCTGAATGCCAAAAATGTAATCTCAAAGTACTTGGGTACAAAGGCTCATCCAAGCAGACAGGGGTGAAGACAGGAGTCGGCTACAAGAGATATATCCAGATTCACATGCATGATGGCCCCCTGACCAATGTCGAATACAGAGCTTTTCTAAATATGTGGCTGTGTAGATTTGTTTTCTGTGGCAAAGCCAATGAGCCAACTCTAAATCACATAGTAATGGCCGAAGACCTGGCTGCAGGCACACTTATCCCTCTCGGGAAATATCTCCTGGGAAGTGTCTATCACATGCTTCATCAGACCATTCATCAGATGCACACCAACAAGAAAATCCCCTGCGTCAATGGTCCCTGGTGGTTCGTCCAGATGTGGCTGCAATGGCTAAAAGCATTCATTGTCCAATGCAAACCCACG
>OAMR01000445.1:195431-210056 GCA_900205405.1 Echinochloa crus-galli
GTACAATGGATAAAACATATGAATGTAGCATTGTGATTGGAATGAGCTAATGTAGTGTCCTTATTCAATGATTGGAACTATACTAATATCTACTTTCGTGTACGTGAAATATATTATTTTATACAAAGTAGAATGGTAAAATATTAAATGCCCATACAAATTGGATAGTTTGTAAAACAAAATAAAGAAACGTATGCGTGAAGTAGCTGTGATATTTACCTTGCTTCTGCTTTTCTCTTTAGCCCAGCTCTTTGCTATACAGTTGTTTTTTCGATAACAGAAACTTTATTAATCTTAGCCAATTACATCGAGAGGATATAATTACACTAAGATCATTCCCGGCCTCTGCATAGCTAAGATGCACACAGCCTAAAAGAGAAAATAAAAGAGAAGACATAAAAAATTATGTCAAAGCAGACTATCCAAATGACTTAACCTTCAGTTTCATACACCAACAAAGCAGCATATAGACTACAAGCAAGGCTCCATAAAGACAACGCCTCCAACAATAAAACAACACGCGCACGAGCCGTCGTTGCCATGATCCAATCAGTTAAGATAAGATCATCGACTTTTATAGTAGAAAGCAATCCATCGAGCTTCAAATAATGCTTCACCAAGACTATTGTCAGGTACAACCAACTAAGGATAGACCTGAGGTGTTGTTGACGCAAAATATGCAGTTCGCGCCAAGCACACAGCAAGCCGAATCAGCTGGCTTCACACGTGGCCCTGGCTTTCGAATTCCGGAGGCGTGCCAGTCAGTTTTCCCTGAAAACTAACAAAGGAAGAAAACGTTTAGATAAAAACCTGGAACGTGCCGGCTTGATACCAGACAGTTCCATTTGTACGGCTCGCAAAGCCAATCTTGGTCGATATATAGCTACGGGCGAGCTATCTATCAATAATCCATGCATTCGGTACGTATTCGGCAAAAGCACGTAAGAAAGATCGCATTGCCGACCGCATGACGTCATCGTGACGATAGATCGGTCTTTAACTACACAAAGCAAAGCAGCACATATCCATGACCGATTATCGAGTACAAATATAATGTGAAAAATAAATAAAAGGGTGAGTCGTGATCGTGAATCCACAGTGAACAAGAATGCATAGGCCGAAAGCAGCACCCGTCAAGCGTAATAACAAACAAGTTAATCCACCGCATGATACGACTTGTTTGAAACCACGCCACCAACCAAAATTAGATCAATCCACCGCATGATACAATCTAATCATGAAAGGCTAAAAGCATGCATTGTCTAAAGCAAACTCGCGAACACGTTTCACTCGTTAAGGTATTGCCGAATACGGCTAGACAGCCGATTCGGGTTCCGCGAAGAAGGAACAAGCTCTGTCAACGATGATGGACCTATCAGATCGATCTCGAGCTCTAATCCACCGGATGATTAGTTCTAAAACGACCCAAAAACCTGCATCTACCGCATGATACCCGGCTCTGTCAAGATCCATTCACAATCAACAGGCTTGAACCCGCGACACGTGGCAATCTAGATCGACTCGGATTCGGCTATGTAGAGAGAACGTGATCATGCCTTGCAACGAGTCGAGACCGAACCTAACCGATCTAGATTGGGCAAAAAGAGTGTTGTATGAATTAAACATAAAAAGTAAAACCCAGACAACACAGGGTAACTTAATGAATCTACTAGACCTTGCCAAAATCTAATAGAGCCGATAACTTGGTCCATACTAGATCTTAGCCCACCGCATGGCTTATGACCTAACAGAGGAACCTTCTTGAACCACGCTTAAATCCACCGCATGATACTAAGCACGGTAACAAGACTACTTGCATCATAATCTAAATCCACCGCATGATACTAGACATGATACAAGGTTGCCTGTACTTACGGAGGTCGACGGATCGATGATTCCCCTCGAAGAACTCGACGACACGACTAAAGGACTCGAAAAGGTGGCGCGGGGCCGGTTTGTTGTAAGATTGTTCGATTGTTTTTCTGCCGATGCTCCATCAACTGGTAAAAATTTTGATATCTCATTTACTCTTTTCATCAGCATTTATCCCCTTTTTGGCTGTAGGACAAATTTCCATGGATCAAGTCTTGGAGAGCCCCTCTTCTCCTTGTATTCTTCATCAGATCGGCATCTTCCTTACTTGATCCACGTCATCACGCGTTCCCGAATGCTTTCCATAGAGCAGCTCCTTGCCGAATCGGCGACGGATTCCCGACCGCAGAATGCCTTTGCCGAACGCCCTTGAAGACAAGCTTTCCTTTCCGAACGATATCTTTTACTAATCCCGGCCCACATGTCAGTCTCTTTCTGATGCCAAATTTTGGTGTTAACACCTTGTTTGGCATAACCTCATGTTGTTGTGTTATATGCATGTTAAAGTCAAGATTTTATTGTTATAGCAATTCCAGATACAATGTGCGAGCAACCACTTCAATTTGTATTGTGGTAACTCACCTTACATTATAGTCAACATACAATCAAGTATGGTAAATTACGACAATCAAGTACTGTAAATTACGACATTGTCGTCTACAAACATATAGATTATAGTTAAATAGTCTAGTAGTCTATATTATCATCTCGAGCATTTGACTCCATGTAATTCAGTTATATTTTTTTCACTGCAAATGCAGGAAAATATGCCTTGCTATGAGTCGGAGCTGCAGTTTGCCATGACTGATTCTTGTTGTCAAAATAAATATGGATATATTTTTTTAGTTTCTATATCGGTTGGCATACTTAGTGTATTGCTATTCTCGTAAAGCCGACGATAAATCAGGAATCACTCTCCTAGATCGGTTGGCATACTTAGTGTATCTATTCTCGTAATTGCCTACATATCTACCGTAGCTTGCATGTACTAGTTCAGCAGTTCCGCATGTATGGGCACTCTGGCACTAGCTTGTATCCTCGTAAAACTTGCACATGCCTGATAAAAAAAAGGTAAAACACATGCACATGCAAGCATGTACACACACCGAACGTGTACTTGTATTATCGTAAGCCGTCTACTTGCTTGCACGCTACAACAGTAAACTTGAATTCGTTAAATCACGGGGACTAATCAACGTACGCTGCACATGGATGCATGCAGTCTGGACGGAGACTGATCTATACGTATTGCTCTATGTTGATTACGTAATTATGAGCCTCAGCGTTGATTACGGTAATACCTCTAGGCTGTCGGCTCCCCCGCTCGGCCGGTGGGCGTGCGCCCAGCCAGAATCACACAGGGGAGGTGGGGGAAGTTGCACCCCCAACCGCGCTAAATCAATTGGCACAGAAGCAAAGCCGTCCCCCGCGTCGCCTGGCAGGCGACTCGGGCGGAACCCCAGCGGCGCGGGCGCGGTCGCTTGCCGCCGCCGGCGCCCCAGGCCTGGCCCCCGTCTTCCCTCGTCCCCGGCCTTCTAGCTGGTGACGAGGGGAGCGGGGGTCCATTCTATAGTAGATCGAGTCCTTCTAGTCTAGGGTTCCTCGCCGCCGATGCTCGGCGATGGAGTTAGGTTTTGCCGAAGGAGCATGGCTCTTCTGCGGCTTGTTTTACCTGGCGGCGCCGACGATGCGGAAGCGACGGCGTTGCAGAGGAATAATTTCTCCCAGCTTTTTCCGTTCTCCGATGGCGATCTACTCCGACGTCAACGGAGAGGCTGGGGAGACCTGTCCAGGAGTCGAGGCCTAGCGTATCGTCGTCTTTTTCAGATGATTATGATGTTGACCCTGTTAATCTCGAGGAATATGATCTTTGGTGAAAATCTGAGCTTTGCTCGGGTTGCCGGCGGTGGAATCGAAGGATGCGTCGTGGGTACCGGAGTTGGCCGATGCGCCTGGGAGGCAGTGTTCTCGGCTGATTCGCCTAGAAGTAAGCCCTCCTCTGCGGCCTCCACCTTGTGGAGATTGGCTCTGGTGCCCGGCGACGATTGGGAAGCGGCTTCGGCGGCGGTGACGAACAGATCTCTGAAGGCTTCGAGGAAGATGAATAGGAGTTTTAAAGTTCTTTGTAATTTTCCTTTTCTTTGGGTCCTGTTTGTACAAGATCCGGTGTAATGGGCTAAGATCAATGCATCTTTCTTGTTAAAAAAAATAGGGGAGGTGGGGACCCTGGGAGCGGCCAATCCTGAGACGCCGGGTGGACTGGCTACAGAATTTACAATTCTGAATCTGATCCAACGAAGAGTATATATACATAGTATGTGATGATACTAGACCATCTGGGATGATATATACCTTGGATATGTAAGCATACATCGAGTATATGGACATACTACTTTATATAGTATTATAAAGATATAATCACAATATATTAAAATATAGGGTTGATTTTGAAATTTTTTCGTGTAAATCGCTTTGAAGTATCTTAGAAATAGTATATGAACATACTCAAAATGATAAATGAGTATGCGGACATACACACAATGGTATACTGATGGTGGGTGTAGCTACACGCGCTTGTAGATAAATATGGTTGCACTAGTAGGTGCTCATATTTTACCATCGTTTGCAGGTTGACTTTGAGATGCTTAAGAGTAATATTTGAAAATGGATTGTACAGGTAAGTTATAACCCTCATTACTACTGCTTATTCCTTCTATCAGTTAGGAGAGAGGGTTCATTATTTTTCTTGTCGTGTGAAAGGTCACTACCAGAATCATGCACATCGGCACCGGGTGGGAAAGCCCTTTAGCACCGGGTTTCTCACCCGGTGCCAATTTTCCGGTGCTAAAGGGTGCCACCTCACCCTTTAGCACCGGGTCAAAAAACCGGTGCTAAAGGTGGGGGCACTAGCCAAAAATATTTGCATATTTGCGTGTTGCGGGATTCGAACTCAAGACCTCTTGGCTCGCGCGCGTGCACCCACCTAACCATCTCACCTACACAGCGCATGTGATAGTATTAAAGATGCGCTCCTTTTCAAGTAGCATGTGACACCTACATTAGCACCGGATCGTATTTACGAACCGGTGCTAAAGGGCCTTCATAGAAGGAAATTGGTAGTCATGTTTCCTTCAAATGGTTCAGATTTTGTATTTTAAGTTAAAAATTGTGAATTTCTGGAGAATACTGCTGGTCTGGAATTTCTACCATTGGTTTTAGAACTATAGATGTTCTTTGACCCACAATGCATTCTTGTATTTGTTTTCTGTTTGCAGATGGTGATTCAATTCTTGCACAAATGAAATAATTATAACTCTGGATTATATATGCATTCCATGTGCATTTGCTGGGCATTTAAATGTTGTTATGCTCAGCAAATTTTTTTTTGAGAATTTGTTATGCTAAGCAAATAACATAGAATGAAAATCTTTTGGGCTTCATTTCAAAAAAAACTTTTGTCGGGGCTAAATATTGAATTGCATATTTAGTGGGGAGAGGGTAGCCAATGGTGGGCTGATCATGTATGTTGGTCCATATAGATTTCTGGGTTATAATTATTTTATATGTACTTTGGTAAAATGGTAAAATTGGACTATATGTCTGTGCACTTTGTTTGAAGGACAAATTGGCTGCCGCCTCCTAATTTTCCAAATATGATAGGAAAGGCGGCTGCTGTGAAATATAGTTTAATTAAAAAGGGTAGATATGAAAGATTATGCTGCTGATTGTTACACTTCTATCTTGTTAACTTGGAGTTATTTAGGTGGCTCTTGGTCCTCCGCCACTGCTGCCGCAACCTGCTCACACCCAAGGCGTTTAATGTCAGCGGCTGTCTCAGGAAGTTCGGCACCCCACCACCACAAGGTAAAGATTGATTCCTTACACGAATCTTGGATTTCTCTTGTCATTGCCGTGGTGTCAAATTCTCAGAGAAATTGAGTGTTCACCTGAATGAGGTGAATGCTTAGGCGGATTACATCTCTTTGTGTCCCTTGGGTGATTTTGCCTTTCTCTTTCCATGTAAATGAAAACCATCACTGCTCTTGTGGTAGAAATAGGAAATTATCTTCTTGAATTCTATATGGACCATATAATGTTATATATATTATAACATTATCTCATTTCTGGAATTAGTGCACCCAAAAAACTGCCTCTGCTAACAATCTCTCCTCATTCCAGTTCTCTTCTTGGATGGGTTACTCCATTAGATGCCACACCTGGTCTTTTTTCAGAAGGTACAGTTTTATACTTTTAGACTATTAATTTCAATGATTAAAGACAATTTGTACTTTATTTGAAGTGCATAGATTGCTAATAGAAATTGCATCTATGAAAATTGCATTATTTGTACTTGTTTGTCCTGTCTAAGAACATTTAGAATGCATGGCATTGTAACATCTGAAAGAGTGCGGAAATGAGATATAATAAGCTCTAAGTCCTATTCATGTTAAATCAGATTAGTTTGCTTCTGTTAAATCAGAAGCAAGCGGAATGCTGGAGAATTCGCAGGGACTGTAGGCTCCATGGCATTGTAACATATGCTCTGAATTTGTAGTAGGATTAATTTTGAAGTAGTAGGATTAATAGTGGGTTATCTTTGAAGTAGTAGGATTAATTTTGAAGTAGTAGGATTAATAGCGGGTTATCTTTGAAGTAGTAGGATTAATTTTGAGATTCTATGTGAAAACAATTCACTATATTTAGCTGTAGATCTTGCTGTTATGAATATTAATGGATTACCTTCCTTTAATTATATAGCAATGCCCATGTTTTCAATGTATTCATGGTTAAACCCCGATATAATATTTATGTAAATGGAAAGTAAGTTATTAAACTTCTCTGGATGTCGATCTCTATGTTAATATTCTATAGTTCCTCTTCCTTTGCAGAGGCTGCCAGTATGAAATTCATGATTTTTGGATTTTTTAAAAGGATTCATGATTTTTCAATATTCTTTCTATTCCCTGAATATGACAATTTTGATTGCAGAGAAGCGTTACATGTGGTCTTATTGTTTTAAATCAGCTGGTTACCATTGTATATTTGCAATTGTTCCACTATATGCTGATCATTTATTTGTTGACTTTGATTATATAGAGATTCAGGTCTTTTAGTTAAAGCCACAGCATTTTGGACTGCTGTTTGTGTACATATGTGCTTTGAGAACAGTTACTTCTCCTAATAATATATAGTTAAATTTTTTCTACTAGATTTAATTTTACAAAGGTTCTGCTTTTGATCCCCGCATGTTTACTGGTCCAGAGGTCAAGTGAAGCAATGACTCGTCGTAGGTCTATCCAAGCTGGTTGCTGGGAATGAAGAGCTAGAGTTCAAGTGACCGAGGAGGTACTTAATTCATAGGATCTGTTTGATTTTGAGATTGAACTCAATGTCTTCTGACTTCTTAATTCAACAATTTTGGTTTTGTTCGGTCAAAAACAATTTTGGTTTTGAATTGAACTCAATGTCTTCATTTCTGAGTTTTATTGTTTCAGACATAGTATAACCTTTACAAGCTCTGAATTTTGGATTAGACTTGGCCTGTTTATTTGCCTATCAAAAATCAATAAATTGTGTTTGAAATTCACTAGATCTTGGACATTTTATCTACAGAAATTCGTGTTTGAAATTCACTAGATTTGGGGCTGGTGTTTTGGTGCTGCAGATTATTTGCTGAATAAATGTCTGGTGCATGGTACTACAGGTGAGGTATGAAGGATAGATATGAAGGGCCTGGTTCACATTTAACAATCAAGACGAACCAAGAGATGTAGTTCCATTCTCTTTTCTCCCTTTTCTCTAATATACTCGCGCCCATAATTATTTGTACATCAATCTAACTGATGGATTTCGGTGGTTATTTTGTGGACTATTTCCCTTCTAAAATTTGCTGGGGCTGTACTTTACGTCACATAAATTTTTGACTCAGCTGCTGCTGCTGCAATATTTATATATCGCACATTCTAAGGGGTTGTATGTTTGAGTAGTTGATGTATGTAATGTACAAGGTGAATTAGGTAAAGTTTTCGGGTATATTACTTCTGTTCATGATCGTTTAGGGAATTGGCTTTCGTTTGGGCATCCATGAAGGTGTGTATGTGTGTGGATCCAAATCAGCGCATTAAAAACTCTCAAAAAGAAATTTCAATATATATATATTTGGTTCTAATATAATTTATAGAAATAAAATGGTTGGAACAAAAATATATTATGATGTAGAGTTATTTTTGGTTGGATGCACATTTACAGTTTAATATGTTCGACGCTAAATTGTTCATGATGTGAATCTAAATTATTGTTTATTTTTTAAATACATATTAAATATTTTCATGCTTTAAGTACGATTTTGAAGATATGTGAATTATTTTTGTTTTGAAATACTCCCTCTGTTTCAAATTATAGTTCATTTGACTTTTTTGACTCTGAGATAGACCGCTCGTCTTATTCAAAATTTGTGCAAATTATCATATTTTTTATGGTGGCTTGCTTTATTAACAAATATTCTTAAAAAATGACTTAAATTTGACTATATTTATACAATGTTTTTTAACAAGACGAGTGGTCAAACTTGTGGTAAAAAAAGTTAGACAAACTATAATTTAGAACAGAGGTGGTAGTTAGCATACCTCCACCAATGCAATATGTGATGTTATTAATTTACACCATATGCTTACAAAAGGTTCATGTGTATATTTTTGCAATGAAGAAATTTATTATTGTTATGATGTTTTTAAAATACGTGTGTGCCGCACGTGCACTCTACTAGTCTATACTATAAAGATCCAAAATTTTCGACAGTCCACGGACCCACCAGTCATTGAAACATCATCCCTCCTAAGACCCCACTTGTTAGGCTCTTTTTTCGTCAAACCGCGCTTGATGAAACAGTCCGAACCCAGGACTACTCATCGTGAAAATATACAGGAACCAAATGTGACATGCACTATGAAGTATGAACCCATGACTTCTCATCATCAAAACAACAGCGCCGCGCCGTCATAATTAATGGAGGTAGCACGCGCGTGTCGCGCGGGCATATTTCCTAGTGATATTATAAAAAATAGTAAAAAGACCAGTTTACACCCTACAATTACCATCATAGTCAAAATTTTAACATTAAAAATATAAAACTGGACACGAATGGCTATCTAACCTTTAAAACCTGACAAATTTGGTCATTTAAGTGGTTACAGAGCTGGTTTTGTATTTTTGGAGGATAAAATGTTCTAGTTTAGAAACCAGTACCAATTTTTTTAAAAAGAAGTAACATATATGTCAGTGTTCTATTTAGAGTTATTAGCATCTTATTTGTTCCTCAATTACAATCAATAAACACTATAAACAGGAGTATATAACATCTAAATAAAAGCTTCAAACAGGGCACCACTAGATAGGTTGTATTTTTAAGAAAAGAAAATTGTACCAGTTCCATATTTGTTCAGACTAAAAATATATTTATGATATTTATATCAAACTTCTTTTTTAAATTTCTAGAAATAGAAAAAACTAGCTTTAAAACCATCCAAAGGACTAAATATGTATAGTTTTAATAGTTGGATTACCCTTGGTGTTTGATTTTGTAGTTCAAGGTCAAAAATCAAACTTCTAAGATAGATGAATGATGTAAATTGGACTATTCCTAGACAATAATCTAATGTAACGCCTGAATTTGTATCTCATTATCCACATATGCCATTGTTAAAGATAAGCGAAAGTAACCGCTAAATCTGCATTAAATTAACTACACAAATATTAAAAAGTGCACTAATATATGCTTCTAAGTTACATATTTATATCATTGTTAATGTAAAAATAATACTAACTTAAGATATACATGTGTCAAACTAAATGAATAATTAAACTCTTGTAAAAAATATATGAGGATGAAAAAACTACAAAGTTTGATGAAAATTTGTATCCAGTAATTGCTAACTAATGTCTATTACACAAAAAATATATGAGTACTATGTTAGACTATTTAACAAGAAACAGAGTAAGGTAATTCATTTTGATTACTAGATATTAGCAAAAAAAACTACTGTATCTGTTAAAATTACTATGCCGTGCTGAAGCACGAGTTGACGAACTAGTTAATGTAAGAGTCAATTCCCTGTGTAACATCGCAAATTATACCTTATCCTTTATATGCCACTGAAAATATAGCAATCCCTTCGATGCCATTGGATTTTGATTTTTATCCCTTGTATACCATTCCGTTAGATTCTACCGTTAGCTGTATATTGGACAATTGGGTGCTGCTGTTAGCTGTGGTTGGTGCCCTGGTGGACCCTGAGGGAATTCTCTCTTAGTGTAATTCTTTTGTACAGTGTCCTATAACGTATGATATTGATATTTGGCTTGTTGATATCGTGCTCTAAGTATGTTTTATACATACCCAAATTTAATTAGATAACATCTAAAGATTTTCCTATTTTTCATATTTCTCTTCGTTGACTTGAGAATCTTAGTCTGACCAAGACAACCTCTACCACCAGCCCTGCCCACCAGGCCACCATTCATTTCCTTCTAGCTACTTCCTACCCCAAAACTCGTAGAGGTTGTGCTGCTTGGCTTGCTTACCGAGTGATGGCCGAATTATTTGCATCCATGGCCGTGAAAAGGTCACTAGACAATCTATCATCCCTGTTGCAAGGGATCACGACTTCTGTGCCTTCCGCGGCTTGTGCCCCCAAACCATGGCTTAGAGGATCTGCAGATGCTGGAGAGGACCTTGAGCATGATCCACGCGATGCTACATGGCGGAGAGGAGCACTGGAACATCCGCGTCCGGGAGGAATCCGCCAAGCTGCGGCTCAAGGAGCTCAAGGACCTGGCGTACGACGCAGAGGATGTGGTGGAGGAGTACAAGTACGATGTGAATCGTTGCAGGGTCGAGGTTCTCGAGCAGGCTACAGCCGTTCAAGGTGGATCCAATGATTGCAGCACCAGCAGCAAACGCAGAAGGCAAGATGTAAGTCGACCATCGAATTACTAAACTCTGTTGTTTGCCCGTCTTGAGTTTGATTGTGCTTGCCTAATTGCAGTATTTCTTCGCACACTAGTGAAATTCGGACTAATTTTCTTACATCAAAAATCTAAGAACAGAAAATATCACTAAGCCCCACTCATTTGGTTTCTTTTGTGCTTGTTCTTTGTATAAAGGTATACGATGAGCAAGGCATCGTTGCAGTTCCAAGTGGGTTGGCCCTAAGAGCAAGGAGAGTTACAGAGAGATTTTCTGAGATGAAAGAATACTATGATGTTTTCAGCCTTACAGAGAATGACGGGGAGCTAAAAAAAAATCAAGATATCCGCAGTGTGCGGCAGACTAGCTCTATTGTATATGCCCCAAAAATTCTGGGACGAGAGACCGACAAGGAGAAAGTTATTGAGAAGCTAATGGCTGGATCTGGAGAAGGCAGCTCTTTTGGAAGTCATATTTCTGTCTTGGCCATTGTTGGTATGGGAGGATTAGGCAAGACAACACTAGCACAACTTGTGTATAACAACAAGAGGGTGCGCCAGTCATTTGACAAGCTTGCTTGGGTTTATGTCTCAGAGAATTTCGATGTCAACAAAATAACAAGAAACATCATCTGTTCACTAACTAAGAAGAGTTGTGAATATACAGAACTTGAAGATCTTCATGGTAAATTGGTGGATGAAATAAAGGATCAGAGGATTTTACTTGTATTGGATGATGTGTGGAATGATGATCGAAGGGACAGCTGGGAGCTGCTTTGCGGACCACTGTCAGCCACAAGAAAATGTCAGATCATAGTAACTACTCGGAGCGAGGCAGTGGCCATGCTGGTGCAGACTATGCCCTTTTATGGCCTAAATTGCCTAAGTTTTGATGACAGCTGGTCCCTATTCAGGCAGGTTGCGTTTCCTGCTGACCAAGATCACAATGCTGTAACAGAACTGGTCCAGATAGGCAAAAGTATTGTTAGGAAGTGCAAGGGTTTGCCTCTAGCAATTAAGACACTGGGAAGCATGTTACGCTACGAAATGGATGAGGGTAGATGGAAGAATGTTTTAGGAAGTGAACTGTGGAACTTGGAACGACCAAAGAATGAGGTTTTGCCTGCGCTAGAGTTGAGCTACGAGCATATGCCTACACACTTGAGACCATTTTTTCTTGCGCTCTCTCTGTTCCCTAAAGTTATTTCCCTTCCAAAGAATGACGTGATGAAATTGTGGAAAGTACTTGACCTACTTGACAATGATGGGAGTGATGATGAGTACGAAATTGGACGAATGTATTTTAAAGAGTTAGTTGAGCGATCCATCCTGGTCCATGACAATAGCGACAATTACTTCCTGCACGATCTTCTCCATGATCTTACATGTTCCCTTGCTGGTGAAGAGTTCTATCGGTTTGAAGCAGGTACATCTACTGAAATTCCAGAAAATGTCCGGTACATGTCCATATCAGTACCTTATGTGAAATCCGTTGAGTTCCCCATTACACCACGTTCTGTTAGGGTCATCTTTGTGGTGAAGGGGGATGGCAGTATTAAAAATGCAGAACCTCTATTCTTGAACTCTAAGAAGCTGCGGGCCCTTGACTTGAGTCGTATTTTTGTTGAGGCATTACCTGACTCCTTTGGTAGCCTACAACTACTACGCCACTTATCACTTAACATTTGGGTTTGGCAAGGTATACCATTTATAGTTCCTAGCTCTATGTTCCTTTTATATAATCTTCAGACAATTGAATTGAAGTGCGATTATAACAAAGTTTCAGTAAGTGGGATTGGTCGCCTAATTAACCTGCACACTATGCCTGTGTTTCATATTAGAAGATGTAGTTGCGGTTATGACATAAGAGGTCTGAGGAACATCAGTGAAGTTAGAGAGCTGGATTTATATGGATTGGATAGCGTGCCTTGTGTCGAGGATGCAGATGAAGCCAGGCTGCAGAGTAAAAAGCACTTCCGATCACTAGAGCTGGACTTTTCTAGTGCGCGGAAGCTTTGCAAATGTACAATGTTGCCTAACTATGATTCAGTACCACAGGATCAGTTACTTGAGAGATTGCGGCCAAACTGCAACCTGAGTGAACTCAAAGTACGTCATTACAAGTCTCATGTATACCCCTGTTGGCTAGGTAATGATTCCTACTCCAAGTTGTCCAGAATAGAGTTGAAAGAGTGTAACTTTCAACAAATCGGGATACTTGGTGGATTACCTTTCCTGAAGTACCTCATGCTCGACACCATGAATTATATGGAACGCATTGGCTCGGACATTTTCAGAGAGGCTGCAGGGTATAAAGGATTTCCATCATTGATGGAATTGTCTTTTCATAATATGTCGGTGTGGTCAGAATGGTACGTTCATGATGGTGAATTCCCATGCCTACATACTCTTTCATTAATGGTTTGCCCGAAACTAAGGTCTCTTCCATCTGTGCCGTTTCTGTGTCTATCAAAATTCTCATTAACCAGTAACGACAGTATTTCTGTCTTCCCTGCGTCGCCTACTCTCCGTACCTTATACCTTTGTGGATGTTCAAATCTGAGTTCCATTGGTTTCAACCATTCGCTCAACCAGCTTCACCACTCTTCGAGTTCAAACAGGAGTATCAGTGCAATTAGTACCCTCCCCAAACTCACGGACATGACCATAAGCAAGTGTCCGAATTTGACTGCGGTCGTTTCTCTCCCCTCACTTACCGCCCTGTGTCTGCGCCATGATCTGAGAGATGAGATGCTATACAGGATGTTTAATGACCACCCAAAACTGGAGGTCTTAACAATTGGAGATCTCAATGTTACAAGCATAGCACTTAAACAGGAAAGTCTGCCATCACTTAGAAGGCTCTACTTAAATTGGTGCGATCGTCTCCATAACTGTGAAGGGCTTACTGGCCTCACTTCCCTTCAGGATTTGCAGGTTCTGGAGTGTCCTAAGCTCACCATACATGATCTGCATTCACTAGAGCTGAAGACTCTCATCATTGAAAATATATTTGACCCAGATTCTGAAGATGACGAAAATTGAAGTGAATAAAGATTTTAGGATTATGGTGACGGTAACGATGAATAAATAAATAGGTATTTTCAACTTCTATCTGATTCCTAAAATCCATATATTGTCGTTATCTAGTTTTTAAATCAATATTTTTAAAAATGAAATATCGTTATTATCTATTTTTGTTGTCACAGGGCCTCCGAATCCTAGGGGCATCGAGTGGCCGAATGGGACAGCACAAGTACCATAGTATCTTAACCGCACTCCTATTTTTATCGCCTACATTGTCTTTCTTTCCCGGTCTAAACGTGTAAATCTTTCTTTTTCTTAGAATGACTGCATCTCATCTTTGTCGTGACCTACATACCTCATCGCGAGTAGTCGTGACATTTTGTTGGACAAATCATCTTTTTTTTTTGAGAATTACATGTTGGACAAATCTTCTATATTTGGTTCTACAAAATGTATGTGACATCCTGGCCCAATAATGATTTTGGACCAGCAAGTGGCCCATATAGATGACATCTTCAATAGTCCACCTTGTAAGTTTAGGGTAAGATCACCAACTTAAACCCTAAGGCTGTCGGCACTGGTTTTCCTCTATTTCCTTCCTCTAAAAGGAATATTCTATCCTAGTCATCGAGGTTCTTTCCTCTATACCAAATTCCTCCGCACCCATCTCTCCTCTATACTCTTCTACTATCCCAACTACCATGTTGCGGCCCCACACGTCGGATTTTTTTATACCTCCCCTCCTCTTTCTCTCTCTACTTC
>OAMR01000445.1:210223-261062 GCA_900205405.1 Echinochloa crus-galli
GAGGGTCAAAACATAATTTTATTTGAAGATTCGAGGGTTTTCCTGCTAAAAAGACAAAGCTGGGCCTCGGGCGCAACTTTAAAAACTTGCAGGGGTTAAAACAAAAGAAAAAGGACTCATTTGAAAATACTTTTGAACCAAGTTGGACTGCGGGTTGATTTCGAAAACGTGAAGGCTTCTTTTGCAAAACAGTCAGCTTCGAAGGCACCCTCCGGTTCGAGTAGGGCCTCGAACTGACGCGGCGGCGTTGGATCTAGATCTAATGGCTCAAAACAAAACGGCTTTTCGAGGGGTATGCTGGCTTCGAGGCTTGACGCTAGCGACGCTCGAACACAGCGGCGGAGAACTACTGGGTCGACGGCGGACCAAAATTAGCGCAGAGCATGGCAAGAATCGGAGCAAGAACGCTATGGATAGCTTCGGGTTTTCAAGGCGAACCTCCTGGAGTGCTTCCCGACGAGTGCAAAGCTCCGGCGGCGAAGATCGAGGGTGGGTCTCGAGCGAGACGGAACTTCTTCCGACGAGAACGGTCTCGAGCGAGGCGGAACTTCTCGGCGAGAACGGCGGCTAGGGTTTGTGGCTCGATTGGAAAGATTGAAAGGAAGATCAAGGCTGCGACTATAAATAGAGCAAAGTCCGGCCTCAGATCCAAGTCTTGACGTGCGCGTCGGGGAAAGATTCGGCAACGGCGGCAGTGTCGGAGTCGGTCTCGAGACAGAGTCCTAGTCGAAGTCGAGGGTCTAGGAAGGAAACAGCTCGGCGCCAGAAAAGGAAATAGAAGGCAAAGCCTAAAAGCGAAATTTGAATTGGATTTTAAAATCCGATTTGAACTTCAAGCAAACAAAACTCAATGCAACCAGCATGAATGCATCAAAAATGTTTCTAGCCTTATCTTTGATTTTATTTCTCATAAATATTTTGTTTTCACTAGATAAATATGAGCATGAATTAAATAAAAGTGATTTAACTACTAAATTTCAAAATGGGCATTTTTAGGGTGTTACACATACAAGCAATACAAACACCACCACCGACACAGGACGTAGGGAGACCGGTGCAGCTCGTTCTTTGCTAAAACGTTCCTGCAGAAGCGTCTTCAGGAGACCGGTGTGGGCAGCCTAAGTGCCAAATGCAACTGCGCGTTGCCTCGGGAGAGTGCAGCAAGGGTGGATATGGGCTATGTTTGGTTCATGACCAAACTTTGCCACAGCTCCCCGTAACTAACATGAGCTGTTTGGTTCTTACCTGAACTGCGGCATGCCACAAAAAAACTTTAATTTTCATGCTATGGGGTTTGTTTTAATTTCTCATACATTATTTTAGAGACACGTTTAATTTTTTGTGCTTGTAATAATGAACAGCTATATGTATTACTTTAATGCAGAGACTGGAACATTTGAAATATATCCCATTTTCTAAAGGGGACGTATGGGGTGCAAACCCGGTTCGTATGCAAACTATGCAAACCAACATGCATGGGGACATGCAGGAGGAGTGGGAGGGGGATTTTGTAAAATAACCAGGGAAGGTGGGAGGGGATTTGCAAACCAACATGCATGGGGACATGCAGGAGGGGTGAGAGGTCCATTGGATCAACATCATGTGGTCGAGATTGAAGTTTGCATAGTTTGCATAGGAACTTGGTTTGCACCTCACACGTTGCTTTTTCTAAAACAACAAAAACTACGGCAGCTCTTGTACGTGTTTGTACATGTTTTTGCGCCTTGGCGGTTGATTTCAGCGCCGCACTTCTGGCACCAGCCGTAGTTTAGGCGTGTGGCTTTTGTGGCAGTAACCAAACAAAGCCATGATGCAAAATTACCGAACTGCTCTTTGTCTTCATTGAAATTGAGAAGACTGCTGCTTGAGTTTAGTGTGGACGAGGGAAAATATATAAGGGGTGTGTTTAGATCTCTAGTTGAAAAGTCGCATCGTATACTGTAACGCATTGTACTATTTTTCGTTTGTTTGTGGTAATTGTTGTCCTATTATGACCTAATTAGACTCAAAAGATTTGTCTCGTCGTGTACATCAAAACTATGCAATTAATTCTTTTATTTACTTACATTTAATGCTTCATGCATGCGTCATTTGTTATATTTAATGTTTTGATATGATGATGGGAAATTTGAAAAGTTTGAGAAGTTTGGTGAATCTAAACACACCCTAAATACACCCAAGGGAGATAGTTTACTACTGGTGCCGACAATTTAAAGATGGACATGGCGTGACGTGAGTGATAACGTAGAGAAGCAGCAGGCTGCTGGCTTACTGTGTACGGTAGACATATCGCTCTGTGCGCCGCTGAATTGAAGAATCCAAGAGGAATTTAGGCCCTGTTTAGTTTCTAATTTTGGCATGTCAAAGTTAGGATTTTGTAATCATTGCGTCACTGTAGTATTTCGTTTGTATTGATAAATAATTGTCCAAACATTGATTAATTAGGCTTAAAATGTTCGTCTCACAAAGTACACCAAAATTGTGCAATCAGTTTTTGACTCCATTCATGTGTCGATATTTTGATACGATGAAAATTCTTTTTTTTATAGTGAAATTTTTGGGGTGGAATTTGGAACTAAACAAGGGCGTAGATAGTGTTTGGTCCAGCTCTATGTAACGTAGCCCGATTCCAGCGTTAACCGTTTACGTTAAATCATTTTTGTTTCGACTTGCACTGCAATCCATCCTGGTCTTTATTGTCTCCCTCAAACTTGCATCTGCTTTGCAGTCCCGTTACGTAGCATGAATCAAACAAAGGTTGTGTTTAGATCCGGTGAAAAAGGTGATAAAAAAGTCACATAGGACACTATAGTACACTGTAGCACTTTTCGTTTGTTTATGGTAATGTTGTCCTACCATGATGTAATTAGGCTCAAAAGATTCGTCTCGTCGTGTACATCAAAACTATGCAATTAAATTTTTTTATTTACCTATATTTAATGCCACATGCATGTGCCGACATTTTGATGTGATGAGAACAGTGGCTATGTTTAGTTTCCAAACTTTCTCTCTCCAATCTTCACTATTCACCTATGGGTGTGTTTAGTTCCAAAAAGAGGGAGAGAAAGTTTGGTGAAAATGTCATATCGGACATTGTAGCGCACTATAGCACTTTTCGTTTGTTTGTGGTAAACATTGTCCTACCATGACCTAACTAGGCTCAAAAAATTCGTCTCGTCATGTACATCAAAACTATGTAATTAGTTTTTTTATTTAGCTACATTTAATACTCCATGCACGAGGAGAGAGATTTGATGTGATAGGTGAATAGTGAAGTTTAGAGAGAGAATTTTTAAAAGTTTGGTGATGTGATTAGGAACTAAACATGGCCTATCACATTAAATCTTTCTCCTCATGCATGGAGCACTAAACGTGGGTAAATAAAAAAAACTAGTTGCATGGTTTTGATGTACATGACGTGACGAATCTTTTGAGCCTAGTTAGGTCATGGTACGACAATGTTTACCACAAACAAACGAAAAGTGCTACAGTGCGCTAGAGTATCCGATGTGACTTTTCATCTCCTTTTCACCCTCATTACAGGAACTAAACACCCCTAGTGGAATTTTGGAAACTAAACACAGACAAAGTAAACACTGCCAAAGTGAAAAGGCCGAAACACCACCGCTGCCTCCAAATTAAATGAACACTGCCATGTCATCTTCCTGCTAAGCTAGCAAATTAAACCAACACAGCTCATATTTTCCTTCCTATCTACTACTCCCGTCTTCATCCCCCGAGCAAGCAAGAAAACAATTTTAATCCTTTTCCCTTCTCTGTCAGGGCAATCAAGATATTGCTGCTGCTCCATCTACCCCATGTCGCTCCACGGGTCTAATATAAGGCCTTTATGCCTTGCACCCTCCACGCAGGAGATGCACAGGACAAAATGGTACCCTCATACAGGCGGCCATTCCTGGTGCACAGGATCCATTATATGTAGAGACAGCAGCACTTACTTTGGCTTCCCAAGTCATTAAAATTTTACAGCTCCATCAAGTGAACTACCTCACTGATAGTCAGATATAGTGTAACATCCCGTAATTTTTCGTAGGATTTGTTGAATGCAAAAATATGAATTTCAAAATTTTTGGTGAATTGTTGTGCAAGCAAACAAACATATAAGAATCCCTTCTACTTTCTCTCTTTATTCCTAGGCAATTTAAATTTAAATTAAAATTTGAATTGAAGTGCTAAGGATCAAATAGTTTGATTTGGTTCTTATTTCGGTTTCGTGGTTCTTTGTTTAAATTTGAATTCAAATCCTAGATTTGAATTCAAATTAAAAGCTAACCTAAAAAGAAAACTAACTCTAAATCATTTGGGCCCAGTCTGGTTCGCGAAGTCCGAAACGCCTCCCTGATCTCTCTCTTCATCTCGCAAGTCGTCCCTGATCTTTTTCCGAGCCAGCCAGCCAGTTCAGCCCAGCTCAGCTTCCGGCCCATCCCCGGCCCAAACCGCAGCCGCGCCTCCTCTCCTTTCTTCTCTCGCTGGCAAGTGGGACCCACACGCGAACTGTGCATCTTCCCCCTTCTTTCTTCTCTCCCACGCCCGGCGGAAAGCGCCGCTCCCGGCCAATCCTGGCGCCCGAGCTTGGGCGGCCCGACGCGATTGCGCCGCGTGTCCCCGGGCGCGGACGCCCATCCATCTCGCCGTCCGTGCCTTTTCAACCCTAGCCTCACCCTATAAATCGACCACTGGGCCGCCTTCCTCCCCTTGAGCCCCCCCATGGGGGTATTCCAGCCATCCGATCGAGAGGAGGTGAGGGAGAGAAGGAGTTGTGGTTGGAGAAGGAAGTGGAGCGGGGCCAGCCAGGGTATAGGGAGTCGGATTCTCAGTTTCGAGAATCTGGTTCATTTCAATTGGTATCAAAGCCATACTTGACCGTAGCACGCAGCCCTAGATCGAAAAACTAGAACATAAGCTCTAACTAAGTCTGTTGCTATATAAGAAATTCCTTGAACTATTTCTTATCACACCTTGTGCTATTGTTCCCTCATCTAACCTTGCTAACTCTTGCTGCTAACAACGCCTCTAACTAAGAGGCTGATGTTAGTCTTGTGCTTTTCGTCGTGCCATAGTAGATATAGTCCATGACCACCACTGGCTCAGCCACGATATTTTAAGCCGAGTAGATGTGTTAGTCTACGAGGTTCCAGGAGTTGGCCTCGAGGTAACACGTGTCTAAGGTGTAATGCTTTGATTGAGTGTTCGGTCCTTGTGGCTGTTCTTGCTGCTTTTTTGTTGTTCATCTTGAGTGTAGCTTAGTGTTCAAGTGTGCAACTTCTACAATTAGATTACCAGTGCCTATAACCCTACCTGACCACCACTTATCTGATTCGTGAATTTCAGAAAATGACGATCAGAAGGTCAAACCGTCTGCTAGCCCATTCCGAGGAAGCTGTGCAAGAAGAGGCAGCTACGGCAGGTCGAGGTACTAGTCGAGGCAGAGGTAGAGGTCGTCTAGTGAGCACACCAGCACCTGAGAACAACACTTCAGTGTCCACTGAAATGGAAGGAGTGGATGAACAAACAGTGCCAGAGGCACCGGCACCACCACCAGCCAACCTAGCAGAAGTGATGACTGTTCAGACCCAGCTGATGCAACAGATGACACTAGCCAATACCTAGATGGTACAAGCAATACAACATCTCCAGGGAGATCTGAACCAGAACCAAAAGGGTCACCGTGAGGAAGACTTCCAACAGAAGATTGAAAGGTTCATCAGATTGAAGGCACCCACGTTTGACTACTCAGAAGAGCCACTAGATGCTCATGACTGGCACAGAACTATCGAAACTAAGCTAGACTTGACAAACTACACTGAGGAAGAATGTGTTGCCCTAGCGGCACACCACCTTGAAGGAGCAGCAAAAGATTGGTGGGAGAGGTACTGTGACTCTCACGAGAACACATCACATATCACTTGGCTGGAGTTTTGTGAAGCTTTTAGGGAGTACCACATTCCCGAACAAGTGATGATCCACAAAGCTATGGAGTTCAGAACAATGAAACAAGGAAGAATGTCAGTGGCAGAGTACGCCTGTGGGATATGGGTACCCTAGGGCCCATCATCGAGGGCAGAGGCGGCCGGCCCAAAGAAGACCGAGTCCTAGTAGACTCCTACTAGGACCCCCTATTGTAAATAGTCCCGTATAGAAAATACTCATACTGTAACCCTACCTCCTGGATATATAAAGGAGGGCAGGGGTCCCTAGAGGGGACACGGCGGAAATCATCGGAGATCATCCGAATACAGTAATACAAACACCACCACCGACACAGGACGTAGGGTATTATACCTCCGAGTAGCCCGAACATGTCTAAATTTGTGCCTCCTGTGTACCATCAAGTCACTAGTTCATGAATTGCCCCTCCTACAAATCAACCACTCGGGTTCACCCAGGTGGATTGTCGGTCCTAAGGTCCGACAGTTGGCGCGCCAGGTAGGGGTAGATTTGTGAGCTTTTTCGATTCGAAAACACCGTTGGCTTGATGGTAGATCAATTTTGCGTTCTTCCTCGGTCTGACCGGTTTCAGGAACCGGTCTGACCGGTTTCAGGAACCGGTCTGACCGGTTTCAGGAACCGGTCTGACCGGTTTCAGGAACCGGTCTGACCGGTTTCAGGAACCGGTCTGACCGGTTTCAGGAACCGGTCTGGCCGGTTTGCCCGAGGAGCTCAGGAGTTGGCCGTTGTGACGGCTGTGCTGCGCGTTTGATCGGCTTCGAGTTTGTTGGCGCGCTTTCGTGTCAACATACTTTTTGGCGACTCCGCTGGGGACAGATTAATCTGGTTTCAAGACCAATTTAATCTACTCCAATAATGTCTGGATCAACGTGTGACCTTGACAAAGACAACATCATCACCGCGACGATGGAAGAGCTCACGGACGAGGAGCGGAAACGGCACCTGATCGCCGAGGAGCACTTCAGGGCGCAATTCTTGAAGGGCTTCAAAATGGTCAGTGGAGTTGGTGGAGGTGATCCCATTGGTGCCAAGGGGGTGGCTTCTATGGAGTTGACCGTCGGGAGCAAGACTATTGCTACGGCTTTCTTCTGATTTGATGCAGCAAATTACTCGCATGATGGATGATAAATTGCTTGCTGCACAAACTGCTACTAGTGAGTTGATTGCTAGTATGTCGGGTAATTCTAGTAAAGGTAAAAATAACGTAGGATCTAATGAATTACCTAACTCCGATCCTAGCTCATCAGGCGTACCAGAACATGTTTTAGATCCTAATTTAGGCATGCCGATGAATTTATATGCGGGACAACCACCTCACCATGGTTCGGTCCACGAACCGGTCAGACCGGTTTTCACAACCGGTCAGACCGGTTTGGCCTCCTCTGGTGGTCAGACCGCTTTCATGGGTGCGTAGATTTGGCTGCAAATAATTTTATCTAATACTGTTGCTTCTGGTCCTGTTTACACTACTCCACGCACTACGGTTGTGGGGAGTATACCCCACGGATCTGGCGCGTCTCACGGGCCGATTCCGAATACTTCTCAAAATGCGATGTATAATGTTCCCCGTATTCCACAAAACAGAGGTGATTGGAACTATCAAGCTGAGTTAGCTATGTTTAAAGAAGATATAGATAATACACTTAGAGCCAGACTCGGGCTTGATTTGGGTAATTCATGCAAAAGGCAACATGTTTGGTAAATGGTCACCAAGTTGGGAAGGACCCTATAGAGTTGTCAAAGTCATTTTTGGGAATTCTTACATGCTAGAGACGCTGAAGGGAGGTCATTTGCCTAAAACTATCAACGGAAGATACTTGAAAAAATTCTATCCAAGTGTTTGGCAAGACGGATGAAGACCAATGGCCGATATGGTTAAGCAAAGCCGAGAAGAATCGGTTCTCGATTATTTTAAAAGATTTAAAGATGTTAAGAACCGATGTTTTAACATAACTGTTTCTGACAAAGATTTAGCAGATTTAGCTTTTGCGGGCTTACGGTCTCATTTCAAGGAAAAGCTAGAGGGTTCTGATTTTCTTACTATTAATCACTTGCAAATGAAGGCTATGAGTCTAGAGCTTAAGTTTAAAAATTCAATAGAATCTGCTAAAACTGCTAAACCTCATCGTTCGAACGTGCATGTTGTTGATAATGATTCTGATAGTTCGGACGATGATAAAGAAATTTATGCTGCTGAATTTGTTTGGTCATCAAAGAGTAAACCTGGTTCTTGTCCCTCGTTGAAGCCGATTCAGAAAAATCGGCAAGAAGAAATTAAGTTTACTTTTGATGTAGCCAAATGTGATCGTGTTTTTGATGAATTGCTTAAGAATGGCTTTGTTAAACTTTCTCATGCAATTCCACCAGCCGATCAATTGAAAAATCGTGCATATTGTAAGTGGCAGAATTCTTTTTCTCTTGCGACCAACGATTGCAATGTTTTTCGACGACAGGTACAATCGGCCCTTAATGAAGGTCGATTAGTGCTAGCTGAAATGCAAGTTGATAAGGCTACTTTCCCTGTTCATACCTTGGATGTGAATACTAAAGTGTTGATTCGGCCGAAACAAGCCAATGGAGCTAAAGGTAAGAATGTGGTGATTGGAGACCCAAGGCCGGAAAAAGTTAATGATAAAGTTCCGGTCAAAACAGTGATGATTGGGAGAACTCTTGATGGTGAAGAGTCTCTGAAGATTACAATTAACACATCAAGGCCTGGGGGGCAAGGAAGTTCCTTGGAAGAGAATCGGTTCGCTAGTCAGGCGAAACCGGTCAGACCTGTTTCCCAAACCGGTCAGACCGGTTTGTCTCCAGACCGTCCAAGGACTTTCAAGCCCAAGCGCCCGGAAGTGGGTACTTGGAAGTTTAATGAGCCAAAGGTTCAAGGAAGGGTTCTGAAGCAAGGACCTACTTTTTCTCAGCTCATGAACAAGTACACAAAGGCCGTTCAAGTTGATAGGCCAACAAAAAAGAGACAGAGGTCACCGCAGCATTGGATCAATTCTACAGCTTATAAGCGCCGTGGTGATGCTACTGGGACTTCGGTACATGACCGATTGGGCCCATACCAATCAGGTCCTTTGGCTGCTCCCAAAAGCGGTCAGACCGGTTTTGTGAACCGGTCAGACCGGTTTTGGTCTGAGCAAAGGTTCCAAGCTCCTCCTAAGCAAGAATACTGTGTCAAGGAGAAAAAGGAGGACGTGCAAGCCAAGACCAGAGGGATTGTAACAATTGGCAGTATTCTAGTGGCTATGCAAGATTTGGGTAGAAAGCCGATAGTCATTGGAGATTCGGCTCCTGTTCCAGTCAAAAAGCCGGTCATAACTAATGATCATAAGGCTAGCAATAGCAAGGGCGTAAAGAAGATCTTCCAACCAAGGTGGTGTCCTTCTGGTTTGACTCATACGCAGAAGCGGAAGTTACAACGCCTGCGGAACAAAGAAAAAAGGGAACAGGAAGCTGAGAAGATGAGGGATGAATACTTCAACAATTACAGGCCTATGATTCCTCAGATCAAGATCTGGCAAGCTAAGCCCGTTGTGCGATCAGCAGCACAACCGGTCAGACCGGTTTCTAAATCCGGTCAGACCGGTTCGGATCAGTCCACTGCTGCAGAAGCGGTCAGACCGGTTTCTAGAACCGGTCAGACCGGTTTGACGGCATCTCACGGGCCGATTCCGAATACTTCTCAAAGTGCGATGTATAATGTTCCCCGTTTTCCACAAAATAGAGGTGATGGGAACTATCAAGCTGAGTTAGCTAAGTTTAAAGAAGATATAGCTAATACACTTAGAGCAAGACTCGGGCTTGATTTGGGTAATTCACGCTTGTATCAAAAACCGTATCCGCCTGAATTTGATTTAGTTGCTTATCCTAATGGTTGGCGTGTTCCTGATTTTAATAAATTCAGTGGCGAAGATAATAGAACTCCTTGGAAACATATTTGTCAATATGTCTTGCAATTAGGAGAAGCATCATATTATGAACCATTGCGTGTACGGTTATTCTCATTATCTTTAACTGGAACTGCTTTTTCATGGTTTTCTTCGCTTGCTCCTAATTCTATTCAAAATTGGACTCAATTGGAGCGTAAATTTCATGATCATTTCTTTAGCGGAGAAAACGAAGCTAAATTGTCTGATTTAACATCGGTTAAGCAAAGCCGAGAGGAATCGGTTCTTGATTACTTCAAAAGATTTAAAGATGTTAAGAACCGATGTTTTAACATAACTGTTTCTGAAAAAGATTTAGCAGATTTAGCTTTTGCGGGCTTACGGTCTCATTTCAAGGAAAAACTAGAGGGTTCTGATTTCCTTACTATTAATCACTTGCAAATGAAGGCTATGAGTCTAGAACTTATGTTTAAAAATTCAAAAGAATCTGCTAAACCTCATCGGTCCAATGTGCATATTGTTGATAATGATTCTGATAGTTCGGACGATGATAAAGAAATTTATGCTACTGAATTTGTTTGGTCATCAAAGAGTAAACCTGGTTCTTGTCCCTCGTTGAAGCCGATTCAGAAAAATCGGCAAGAAGAAAAATTTACTTTTGATGTAGCCAAATGTGATCGTGTTTTTGATGAATTGCTTAAGAATGGCTTTGTTAAACTTTCTCATGCAATTCCACCAGCCGATCAATTGAAAAATCGTGCATATTGTAAGTGGCATAATTCTTTTTCTCATGCGACCAACGATTGCAATGTTTTTCGACGACAGGTACAATCGGCCCTTAATGAAGGTCGATTAGTGCTAGCTGAAATGCAAGTTGATAAGGCTCCTTTCCCTGTTCATACCTTGGATGTGAACACCAAGATGCTGATTCGGCCGGAACAAGCCGATGGAGCTAAAGGAAAGAACGTGGTGATTGGAGACCCAAGGCCGGAAAAAGTTAATGACAAAGTTCCTCTCACCTCAGAAAGAACTTGAATTTGTTTCTCAGTACTGATAAAAAAAAGTTGAATCAAGCCTGAACTTGACAGATGAAAATTTTAGGGTTTAGGTGTGATTTCCGAGGTACCATACATTTGGTGAGTGGTAACAGTTATGTTCTTTACTGAGCTCATCACCCAACATTTCTGAAAGGAAGTGTCATTTTTCATGGCTGAAGAGGATATGCACAAAACGGCCTTTCAATGTCCGGGATTTATTGGTTTATTTGAGTGGGTGGTTATGACTTTTGGATTAAAGAATGCCGGTGCAACTTATCAAAGAGCTATGAATTTAATCTTTCATGATTTACTTGGTGTTATTGTGGAAGTATATATTGATGATATTGTGGTTAAATCGGATGGTTTAATTCCTCATCTAGCCGATTTAAAACTTGCTCTTGAGAGGATGCGACGGTATGGTTTGAAGATGAATCCACTCAAATGTGCTTTTGGTGTTTCGGCTGGGAAGTTTCTTGGGTTTGTTATTCATGAGAACGGCATAGAAGTTGATCCCAAGAGAATTGAAGCTATGAAGAAAGTCGAAGCTCCTGCTTGCAAGAAAGATTTGCAAAAGTTTCTAGGCAAGGTAAATTTCTTGAGAAGATTTATAATTAACTTGTCTGGAAAGGTTGATGCTTTTACTCCTTTACTTCGGTTAAAGAATGAAGCCGATTTTACTTGGGGGGCAAAACAGCAAGAAGCTTTTGAGAAGATCAAAGAGTACTTGTCTTCACCACCGGTGCTTAGGGCGCCTAAGAGAGGGGTTCCATTCAGACTTTATGTGGCGGCTGAAGATAGAACTATTGGGGCTGTTTTGACTCAACAAATCGGCAACAAGGAGTATGTGATTGCTTATGGAAGCCGACGGCTCATCGATGCAGAAACAAGGTATACTTTCTTTGAGAAGTTGTGTTTATCCTTGTACCATGCTTGTACTCAATTGAGGCATTATTTATTGTATAGCACTTGCATCGTGTTGTGTCAAACCGATGTAATTAAACATATGTTGCAAAAGCCGATTTCTAGTGGAAGAGTCGGTAAATGGGCTTATGCTTTAGTTGAGTATGATTTGGCTTGTGAACCTTTAAAATCAATGAAAAGCCAAATTGTAGCTGATTTTATTGTTGAACATCGGATAAATGATACAAACAACTTCGACGTCGGATATATTACTTGTACCCCATGGAAGTTATACTTTGATGGATCGGTTTGCAATGATGGGCAAGAAATTGGTGTTGTTTTGATCTCTCCAAGTGGTGCCGTCTTTGAGTTTTCAAACCGATTAGAAGAAAAGCGAACCAATAATCAAGTTGAATATGAAGCTCTTCTATTTGGCTTGGAATTTTTGCAAGACATGGGAATAAAGCATGTTGAGGCTTTTAGTGATTCACTCCTGGTGGTACAACAAGTGTCAAAGGTATGCCAATGTTATAATGGTTCATTAAATGCATATCTTGATAGATGTCTTGATATCATCGCTTCTTTTGATGAATTTACTATCAAACATATTCCAAGAGAAGAGAATGACAAGGCAAATACTCTGGCTCAGAAAGCATCTGGTTATATGGTTGCAAAGAAATATTTCTATCTCCAAAAACCGATGCAAACGAAAGCCGAGGTTCTGGTTCTGGACGAACCGGTCACACCGGTTTCAGAAACCGGTCAGACCGGTCTGACTGCCAGAACCGGTCTGACCGGTTCTGAAACCGGTCTGACCAGTTCGTCCCCTGACAGAAGCAAAAAATCTTTTGGATGACGCTAATCAATCCAAAGTTGAAGATCAGGATTGGAGGGTGCCTATTATTACTTATTTGAGAGATCCTGGTCGTGGTGCAGAAAGAAATATTCGGCGAATATCGTTTAAATACGTTTTGCTTGACGATGAACTCTATCGTCGAAACGCCGAAGATTTGCTGTTGAAATGTCTTAATTCGGATCAGGCCAAAGTTGCCATGGGTGAGGTCCATGAAGGTATTTGTGGTACACATCAATCGGCTCCAAAGATGAAGTGGTTACTTAGACGAGCCGGTTTCTATTGGCCTACTATGATGGCAGATTGTTTCAAGTATTACAAAGGATGTGAGGAATGTCAGAAGTTTGGAAATTTGCAACTTGTTCCTGCTGCATTGATGCATCCTATTATTAAACCATGGCCGTTCCGAGGTTGGGGATTTGATTTTATTGGAGAAATTAATCCTTCATCATCAAAGGGGCATCGTTTCGTGTTGGTTGCTACGGATTATTTTACTAAGTGGACCGGAGCGATTCCATTGAAGAATATGACACATCGAGAGGTGATTGAGTTTGTTACGCAAAATATTATTTATAGATTCGGTATTCCTCAAATGTTGAACATCGGATAAATGATACAAGCAACTTCGACGTCGGCTATGTTGTTTGTACACCGTGGAAGTTATACTTTGGTGGATCAGTTTGCAATGATGGGCAAGGAATTGGTGTTGTTCTTATATCTCCGAGTGATGCCGTTTTTAAGTTCTCAAACCGATTGGAAGAAAAGCGAACCAATAATCAAGTTGAATATGAAGCTCTTCTATTTGGCTTGGAATTTTTGCAAGACATGAGAGTAAAACATGTTGAAGCTTTTGGTGATTCGCTCCTAGTGATACATCAAGTATCAAAGGTATGCCAATGTTATAACGGTTCATTAAATGCATATCTTGATAGATGTCTTGATATCATTGCTTCTTTTGATGAATTTACTATAAAACATATTCCGAAACAAAGAACATAAGCAAGAAATTCTAAAGAACGCAGCTCTCAACAGGAATTAACAAACTGAAGATGAATGATTAAGTACAAAAGTTGGGGTTCTACAAACTGCAGATGAATGATTAAGTACAAAACTTGGGGGTCTATGAATTATTCTTGACAGATTAATCTAAGCAAAACCCGAGTGTAAACGATGGCGGCTACTGAGTTTAATAACCTAGGCATCCTCAACATGGGCCAAAGGCCCGACAAAATACAAAGCATGAAAAGACCCAAAATAGGTGACACAACACCTTTTCTTGGTCACATAGAATGATCCACGAGGCTTCTGGAGCTAGGACAAGAACCAAAAGAAATGTCTCATCATCAGGGTTCCAACGCAAAATGACCTTGATGCTGTTGATTACCACAATTTGATGTTGGACAATATTGATGAGGTAACCGACAAACGGTTGAAAGCTTTGAAGGAGATTGAGAAAGATAAGCTTCGGGTTGCTAAAGCTTACAACAAGAAAGTACGAGGAAAATATTTTCAGATTGGTGAGCTTGTTTGGAAGACGATCTTGCCTATTGGGACGAAAAGCAACAAGTTTGGTAAATGGTCACCAAGTTGGGAAGGACCCTATAGAGTTGTCAAAGTTATTTTTGGGAATTCTTACATGCTAGAGACGCTGAAGGGAGATCATTTGCCTAAAGCTATCAACGGAAGATATTTGAAGAAATTCTATCCAAGTGTTTGGCAAGACGCATGAAGACCAATGGCCGGTATATTATTGATATCGTCTTTAGCATAAATTTTAGCTTCTGAATTGTAAATTACTTGCTTTTTAGTTCTCAAGTTCACTAAAAACGCAGGGGGGCATGTGTTGACACTCAAATTGGGCCGAAGGCCAAACCGGTCTGACCGGTTTGCCAAACCGGTCAGACCGGTTTCGTTCTGTAATTCGAGTAGGATTAGGATTCCGAGTTTAATCCCATATTGTAACCTATTCGAAAGGGGTAAGACTTCCCCGGCCTATAAATATAAAGGCTAGAAGGCCGATTGAGGTATTCCAATCGAATCAAACACTTTTATCTTTATTTTTGTGTATCTCTCAAACCCTAATCTTTTCCAACCCCCATATTCTGTTCTTTGCTCGTCTCTACGGCGTTCAAGGGCTTTCTAGGTGGCCTGCCGACCCTAGAGCAACCCTAGCTTGCTTGAGCTCCGATGGGGTCCCTCCCGAGCTCGAGTTTCTAGGTCTTCACGAGTTTCCGACTGAAAGCGGTCTGACCGGTTTCAGGAACCGGTCTGACCGGTTTGCCCGAGGAGCTCAGGAGTTGGCCGTTGTGACGGCCGTGCTGCGCGTTCGATCGATCTCGAGATTGTTGGCGCGCTTTCGTGTCAACACCCCGCATGCGTGGAGGCGCGCCCTGAAGAAATCTCAGATTCGATCTGAGAACCCGCCCGACCCACCCAATATTTTGCGGAGTTCAAGCCGAACAAGTTCCGTGTTTCATAGGCATCGCGTGCAGCAAGCTGCACTAATTCGATCGCTTTGGAAATTGCTAACCAATGGAAAGATTCTACCGCGATACTCTGCATGCAGATTGAACTCGACGATCCCTGTGATCGTGGTTTTGGCGGCTGCGATGTTCACATCTATCAAGGAAGGTAATGATTGTTTCCTGCCTGTTAGCGTCCGAGTCCAGGTGCTGTACTATGGACATGAGTCCACGCGCAGAACACAAAGGCCGAAACAACTACCTTAATTGCCGCATGGAGACAACTCGGTGAAGACCTGCATGATTTTGGTGGATAGCAATTAAATCTTGCTACGCGTACACAAGAAATACACTAGGCGTCTTGCATGCAAGTCCCACAGGAAAAAATTCTTTCTTTTGTTCTGCCCTGTGCACACGAGATGCCATCAGGAGGGCTCTGAATGCATGCATTCAGTCGGTAAATAGTCATCTCGACTGGTCAGCTGCATCGACAATCACCTCATCGCGTACGATGACTACTTCAACTCGGCTACTAATAAGCTAAGTATTTTATTTTATTTGTACAACTACTACTGATCGTCGGCGCGGCCGACGACTCGGCGTTTCCTTCGTTGTGCGACTGACCTCGCATGCTCGGGGGCTGGCACGCGCGGCGACTCGGCGTTTCCTTCGTTGTGCAACCGACCTCGCATGCTCGGGGGCATGTGTGGGCGGTGACTCGGCGTTTCCTTCGTCGTGCGACCGACCTCGCATGCTTGAAGGCTGGCGCGGCCGACGACTCGGCGTTTCCTTCGTTGTGCGACTGACCTCGCATGCTCGGGGGCTGGCACGCGCGGCGACTCGGCATTTCCTTCGTCGTGCGGCCGACCTCGCATGCTCGGGGGCTGGTGTGCGTGGCGACTCGGCGTTTCCTTCGTCGTGCGGCCGACCTCGCCTGCTCGGGGGCTGGTGTGCGCGGCGACTCGGCATTTCCTCTCGTCGCGCGGCCAAGAGCAACTTAACCGAGCTATGGCTCTAACCTGTTGCTCTTGCCCGGATGACTCAGCGTTTCGTCGCATCGCCCGACCGACCTCACAAGCTCGGGGGCTGGCGTGCGGCGACTCGGCGTTTCCTCTCGTCGCGTGGCCGACCTCGCATGCTCGGGGGCTGGCGAGCGGCGACTCGGCGTTTCCTTCGTCGCGCAGCCGACCTCGCATGCTCGAGGGCTGGCGCGTGCGGCGACTCGGCGTTTTCTCTCGTCGTGCGGCCGACCTCGTGTGTTCGGGGGCTGGGCGCCAGATTTTGGTGATAGCACGCCTTCACCTACTTTTTGCGGCAACATGTTGTCCGATTTATTTTTTGGAGCCTCGGCCTGCTTATACTAACCAAGCCAACGCTCGGGGGCTACTATATACAGTGCTCCTAATCGTCGCTCTGTACTCGGCCCTCATGAGGACCGACCGACTACCTCGAAGGACTCAGCGTCGTGTTGGGTGTTCTCTCTTTTTTGAGCACCGCCCACCCTTGTGCCGACTGCATGTTGAATCCCTAGATGGGACAACCTTCAGCCGACTACATTGGCTCGTTCCTTCATCAAGCAGTTCGACACGCGCCTGCACATTGCTCGGGGCTTGTGGGATATGGGTACCCTAGGGCCCATCATCGAGGGCGGCGGCGGCCGGCCCAAAGAAGACCAAGTCCTAGTAGACTCCTACTAGGACCCCCTATTGTAAATAGTCCCGTATGGAAAATACTCATACTGTAAACATACCTTCTGGATATATAAAGGAGGGCAGGGGTCCCTAGAGGGGACACGGCGGAAATCATCGGAGATCATCCGAATACAGCAATACAAACACCACCACCGACACAAGACGTAGGGTATTATACCTCCGGGTAGCCCGAACCTGTCTAAATCTGTGCCTCTTGTGTACCATCAAGTCACTAGTTCATCAATCGCCCCGCCTACAAATCAACCACTCGGGTACCCCCAGGTGGATTGCCGGTCCTAAGGTCCGACAACTACAAACCTAGCAAGCTTCACAAGTATACCACAAAGCACTTGCAAGTACTAGGAATTGCAAAGCACTAGGAGGAGTAAACAATATAGCTCAAGGGCGCACACAATCTCAAAGTGATACAATGTCACAAGTACAGGGAGCAAAGTATTTTATCAAGTGTACATTTTACAAAAGAGAATCACCACATGAGCAAGATTATTTACTCCATGGCAACCATGTGTTCACCCTAAAAAAATTGCTCATGCAAGCACCAAAATTAAACGGCAAGTCCGACTCACTAAATCCAAAGTCTAAACACGCGTGATAGTACTGGGCCGGGACCCTGCCTACGACTAAGCCTCCATGCAGAGCATCGTAGCATGTAGGAGTGCTGCCTCCATGAGAGCTCCAGCCAGTTCTTCGCCCGAGTCCCTAGCGCTTGTCATGATCGCGGTGAAGTGATAGGGGTTGATAAAATCGATCCAAAATAACACATGCTAAAAGCATAAGCAAAGTCAAGTACTTATTACAAATGAGTTTACTATCGTTTCTTCAAAATACTACCATTTTTCTTCCTCTCCCTCACAGGTACAAACGGTGTTTCCTCGCGTCGTGCGGCCGACCTCGCATGCTTGGGGGCTGGCGTGTGCGGCGACTCGGCGTTTCCTCTCGTCGTGTGGCCGACCTCGCATGCTCGGGGGCCGGCGCGTGCGATGACTCGGCGTTCCTTCACGCGGCCAAGAGCAACTTAACCGAGCTATGGCTCTAACCTGTTGCTCTTGCCCTGGCGACTCGATGTTTCTTCGCGTCGCCCATCCGACCTCGCAAGCTCGGGGCTGGCGCGGGCGACAACTCAGCGTTTCTTCGCGTCTCCCGATCGACTTCTCCTTATGAAAGGAGGCGTCTCCGGCGGCCGTTTAGGGGGACACGACAGTAGAAAAAAGTTTCACCGTCAGATCAATCTTTTACGGTCCTTGTTACTGGTCTGGCCTCTCCCTCTTCGGGTCTCTTTGTTGCACGGGCCAGCCAATGAATCATTGGGGTAAAAATATCTGACTCCAGAGACTTCATCCCATGTTCGGTCTCTGTTTCTCTGGAGTCTTCTTCTAGGCGGACGCGCGCTCGTCTGCCTCTCAATCTAAGGCCTTGTTTAGATCCCAAATTCCCATCCCAAAGTTTACTATGTAAAAGTGCTCGGGGGCTTGTGGGATATGGGTACCCTAGGGCCCATCATCGAGGGCGGCGGCGGCCGGCCCAAAGAAGACCAAGTCCTAGTAGACTCCTACTAGGACCCCCTATTGTAAATAGTCCCGTATGGAAAATACTCATACTGTAAACATACCTTCTGGATATATAAAGGAGGGCAGGGGTCCCTAGAGGGGACACGGCGGAAATCATCGGAGATCATCCGAATACAGCAATACAAACACCACCACCGACACAAGACGTAGGGTATTATACCTCCGGGTAGCCCGAACCTGTCTAAATCTGTGCCTCTTGTGTACCATCAAGTCACTAGTTCATCAATCGCCCCTCCTACAAATCTACCACTCGGGTTCCCCAGGTGGATTGCCGGTCCTAAGGTCCGACAACGCCCGACACTTTGCTAAGATGTCGAGGTACGCACCAGAAGAAGTCACCACTGAGAAGAAGAAACAATTTTGGTTTTAGAAAGGCTTACATAGAGGACTTAGAATGGCGCTTGCTGCCAGCAGTCATAGCTCACTTCGAGAGATGATTGACAGAGCCATAGCAGTGGAAAAAGAAAGAGTTGACTTAGAAGGCACCTGGAGAGCCAAGAAAAGAAAGGCCGAGCAACAGCACAACCTCAGGTTGAGTCAAATACCGAGAAGTGGCCAGAGCAACATGCTCCGTAGAGGATTCCAGCAAAGCTTAAGCCAAGGAGGGATAAGATTTGTCAGAAGTGCAATCCTGAACACTAAGAACAAGACCGGTGACAACAACAGCTTTGAGAACAAGACCAGGAACTACCCTGCTCAGGAAAGTTCAGACCAGAGACAGAACAACACTCCAGAAGTGGGCAGCAAGACACCCCTTGTTTGCTTCAGGTGCGGAAAACCAGGTCACAAGTCGTTTGAGTGCCCAGATAGGAAGGACAAGCAGACCTCTACCAAAGCAACAACAGGCAGTCAGAACAAGCAGCAGCCTGCAGCTATCAGAGGACGACACCCACATGACCGAGAAAGACGTCGAGGATGTTTCTGACATGGTACTCGGAGAGTTCTTGGTAAATGGCACTAAAGTTGTGGTACTATTTGATTCTGGTGCCATAGGATCGTATGTTTCGTCGAAGTTTGCCATGGAACAGTCACTCCATACAGTGCCTAGAGCCAGACCCGTAGTCACAACCTCACCACTAGGAGAGCTCAGATGCGACCAAGTGTGCCCAGCAGTTGGCATGGAACTAGGAGGACTTGGATTCTCTGCAGACCTGACAGTGCTGAAGTTAGATGGCATTGACGTGATCCTTGGTATGGATTGGTTAACAAAACATAAAGGAGTGATCAGTTGCTCACCAAGGTCAGTAGTGTTGACACACCGGAGTGGTCTAAAGGTGTTAGTTAAGCCACAAAGAGCAAAAGAAGGATCCAGGAAGCCTTCCATGAGGAAGTTTATGTATTCCATCAAGCAAAAGACCATTGAGGAAGTGCCCGTAGTCTGTGAGTACCCAGATGTTTTTCCAGAAGAACTACCAGGCCTACCACCTGACCGTTTGCAACCAGGCTCAGGGCCAATTGCAAAGAGACCGTACAGAATGTCTGTGGAAGAACTCGAAGAATTGAAGAAGCAATTGAAGGAGATGCTAGACAGTGGAGTGATCAGACCCAGTGCGTCCACATGGGGATCGTCAGTACTGTTTGTGAAGAAAAAGGATGGTTCTATGCACATACGCGTAGACTATCGATCTCTGAACGCAGTGACTATCAAGAACAAGTACCCGCTACCCCGAATCGATGACTTGCTAGATCAGTTGAAGAAGGCAAAGTATTTCAGCAAGATAGACCTGAGATCAGGATACCACTAGATGAAGATTAGAGAATGAGACATCCCTAAGACAGCTTTTGTGACTCGATATGGGCAGTACGAGTTCACTGTAGTGTCTTTTGGGCTGACAAACGCACCTGCATACTTCATGAACATGATGAACAAGGTTTTTATGGAAGAATTGGAGAAGTTTGTCGTGGTGTTCATTGATGACATCCTGATCTATTCAGAAACAGCAGAAGAGCATGAAGAGTACCTTCGTATAGTGCTAGAGAAATTGAGACAGCACAAACTCTTTGGGAAGTTCAGCAAGTGTGAGTTTTGGTTGGAGAAAGTTGCTTTCTTGGGCCACGTGCTAACAGCCGAGGGCGTAGCAGTGGATCCTGAGAAGATTGAGGCAGTGTCCGAGTGGCAACAACCAAAGAGTGTCACAGAAATTCGAAGCTTCTTAGGTTTGGCAGGTTATTACAGAAGATTCATTGAGAACTTCTCCAAGATTGCCAAGCCGATGACAGAATTGCTCAAGAACAACGTACCCTTCAGGTGGATAGACATGTGTGAAGAAAGCTTCCAAGAGCTCAAACATAAGCTTACCACCACCCCAGTGTTGACTCTGCCAGATATTCGGAAAAGACTTTGTGGTATACTGTGATGCTTCAAGACAAGGTCTGGGATGTGTACTTATGCAAGAAGGCAAAGTGGTTGCATATGCATCTTGGCAGTTGAGGAAGCACGAAGAAAACTACCCCACCCATGACTTAGAACTAGCCGCAGTGGTGCATGCCTTAAAGATCTGGAGACACTATCTGATTGGCAACAAGTGTGACGTCTACACTGATCACAAGAGTCTGAAGCACTTCTTCACACAGACAAAGCTGAACATGAGACAGAGAAGGTGGTTAGAACTGATCAAGGACTATGAAAGCATCTAGGCCGCTAATTGTGTTTTGGTAATTAATGACAACACTTGTGGACTAACAATTTTATTTGAGATAATGAGATTAGGTTAGTCCCGAGAGTTGGAATGAGCTTCAAAAGACAATGTGCCTCTTGTGTACCATCAAGTCACTAGTTCATCAATCGCCCCTCCTACAAATCTACCACTCGGGTTCCCCAGGTGGATTGCCGGTCCTAAGGTCCGACAACGCCCGACACTTTGCTAAGATGTCGAGGTACGCACCAGAAGAAGTCACCACTGAGAAGAAGAAACAATTTTGGTTTTAGAAAGGCTTTGAGCAAAGGTGATATCAAAATTGATAGAATGTGTGGTGACTAACTTGGATATGGGCTCATTGCAAATCTGCTGTAAAACCAGCCAAGTCGTGGCTGGCGCACCGTCCGCGGTGCTTTGGCGGACTGTCCGAGAAATTCGAGTTAAAAAGAAAAAAAGGAATTCTGTGGAAAATCCGATCGGACTAGTCCGAACGGATGGTGGACGGTCCGCGGCTCCGTCGCGGATGGTCCGCGGTGCGCTGACTTGTGGGACCGCGTGCGCTGCCTTGTTGTGCTGAGCAACGTTTGGCGGACTGTCCGTACCATGTGGGCGGACGGTCCGAATTAAATCTAACAGAGACGTTTCTTGGGGTTCTAGAGGGGAAGACCGTCCGGCCATACTTGGCGGACTGTCCGTGGTGCTCGCGGACGGTCCACGGGTCTCTGGAGGACGGTCCGCCGGACCTCAACGGTCACCTTTGACACACGTTTGACTGCGCGTTGTAGCCGTTGTAATTTGAACGCTGATGGTCCGAGACTGTCGGGTGGATAGTCCGCGGTGCACGTTTTTGAACGGGTTTTTCCCCAACGGCTAGTTTAAATTTCAATCTATTATCTATTGCTCAACTTTGTGATAATGGATATAAATGTTCTTTCACTAGTAATAATTTTGTAGCTTGCTTATTTAGTTTGCTTACTTACCTTGAGCAAGTTTATTTCATAGAGTTTGATCTATTTTCTTGTCACCCTAGGTTGCAAAACATCAACATAGGCATAGAAATAGCTAGAGATTTAATTCTCATTGTGGTTCTAATTAAATTTCCCTAGTGTTGTGCTTGAAGTTTTGAAACCGCCTATTCACCCCCCCTCTAGTCGGTAATCCTAGATCCTACAAGTGGTATCAGAGTTAAGTACTCCCTAATCAAGGATTTAATTATCCCGGAGTAGGATTAAAATGGCTAGAGAAGGCAAAATGAAGCAAAGGAAGGTTCCTTACTTTGATGGGGAAGATTATGATTATTGGAAGACTAGGATGACAACCTATCTAAGGATGGCCGGAAGAAAAATTTGGAAAATTGTTGAGGACAGTTTTGTCATCCTAGACAAAGACAACAAGACCAAAAAAGACTTTGAGAATGAGGACCTTAATGAGGAAGCTTTGTGCATATTGTATGAGGCTTTATCTCGTGATCAATTCAACCGGGTCAAGGGCATTAGAGTTGCAAAGGATGTGTGGAACAAGCTAGCGGAAATCTATGTGGGAACATCCTCGGTTAAAGAAGCTAAGCTCTATGTACTCCAAGGAAAATTAAATGAGTTTACTATGAAGAAGGATGAAGACGTTTCAACCATGTTCAATAGGTTGAATGAGATTGTGAATGAGCTAAAGTGTCTTGATTATGATGTGCCAGATCGAGATTTCTCTAGGAAATTTCTTAGGAGTCTCCCGAAAAAATATGAGACAATTGTCACAATGCTAGTGAGAGAAGACTTGATGAAATACACTCCTACGGAGGTGCTTGGTGAAGTAATCACACATGATATCTTCAAGCAATCTCAAAAAGAAGCTAGATGTGTATAAGAGACAGGCTCAGCACTTACAGAAGGCTCAAGCCACTCAAGAAGATATTCATCTTGAAGAAAAAGAAGATGACTCGGATGAGGAGATGGCTCTCATTGTTAGAGGGCTTAAGAAAATTCTTGAGAAGAAGAAGTTTGGGAAGAAAAATCAATTCCCAAGGAAGAATCCATGTGAAGACAAAGATTGCTTCTCTTGTGGTGAAAAGGGACATATATCAATGAATTGTCCAAACAAGAAAGAAGACAAGTTTGGCAAGAACAAGAACAAGAAGAATGACCACAAGAAGAAGAAGTATTACAAGAAGGAGAAAAATGGCAAGCCTACTTTGTTGAATGGGATTCCGATGCAAGTGATGATGATGATGATGATGACAAGCCAACAAAAGGTCTTGCCGGGATTGCCATCAAGGAAGCTCCATCACTCTTGCTCCATCTCTCTTCTCCAAACCTCATTGCCTTATGGAAAAAAGTACTTCAAAGGTAACAATGGGTGAAGAAGAGAGTGATAGTGATTGTGATGATGATAGTGATGATAATGCTATTTCATATGAATATCTTGCTAGTTTGGTTATAAAATCCGATGAAAAATTGCGCAAGGAAAAAGAAAAGTTGAAGGATTTAGAATTGAAAAACATTTCAATTCAAAAATCCTATGAGGAGCTAAAGATTTCTCATGCCAACCTAATAGGATCCTGAAAAGAGGAGAGTGGAATAAAACTAAGTTAAATTGTTCATCCTTTCAGCGGAGCTTAAGGAAGCTCACAACTCACTCCTTGCGCAAGAGGCCAAAGGAAAACTTGTTGTTGACAATGAAAATTGCAAAACTTGTATGTCTTGTTCAACTAACACCTCTTGTAGCACAAGCACGAGTTCTTGCACTAGTGAGAAAGATTCAAGTGATGCATCTCATTTATTGTTGGAAAATGAATCTTTGAAGAAAGAAGTGGAGTGTTTGTCCAAGGATCTTTCCAAATGGTTTGGAAGTCAAGTCAAGTTTAATCATTGTTGGACAAGTCAAAAATTCACATTGAACAAGAATGGGATTGGTTATTTGCCGAAGCAATGGAAGTCGGCTTTCATTCCCAAAAAGACCACTTATGTGCCATCAAGTGGGACATTGAAAGAAGAAGTTAAATTCAAGACGTGTCACACTTGTAAGACAAAGGTAGATGTGGATCACAAGTGCAAGAGCAAGAAGATCGTATCCTTTTATCCATTTTACATCCTTAAGAAAGATTCTAAGGGTGTTGTCTATGCTAAATTTGTTGGTCGCCCCATAGGTAGCTTGAAAGTGAAATCCATTTGGGTACCTAAAGTTTTGATCACTAACATTGAAGGACCCAAGAAAAGTTGGGTACCTAAGAGGAAGTGATTCTCTTGTGTAGGTGAATTATAAAGCCGGAGGGAGACATTGGGTAATTGATAGTGGTTGCACAAACCACATGACTGGTGAAAGGAAAATATTCTCATATCTTGATGAAGATATCTCCGACTTTGATAATATTATCTTTGGTGATGATAGCAAGGGAGGTGTACAAGGCATTGGTGACATTTCTATCTCTCAAGATTATAAACTCTCCAATGTTTTGCTAGTTGATTCCTTAAATTTCAATCTATTATCTATTGCTCAACTTTGTGATAATGGATATAGATGTTCTTTTACTAGAAATGACTTTGTAGTAACCTCTCTTGACGAAAAAGAAACAATCTTTAGAGGATTTCGACATGATAGCCTATACCTTGTGGATTTCTCATCAAAAGAGGCAAATCTATTGGCTATGGCATAGAAGGCTAGGTCATGTTGGAATGAGGCAACTCAATAAATTAATTAAGCATGATCTAGTTCTTGGCTTGAAGGATGTGAAATTTGAGATGGATAGATTATGTAGTTCTTATCAAGCCGGGAAGCAAGTTGCAAATTCTCATCCAACCAAAAGTGTTATGTCAACCACAAGACCAATTGAACTATTGCATATGGATTTGTTTGGTCCCACTAAATATAGAAGCATTGGTGGGAATAGTTATTGTCTTGTAATTGTGGATGATTTCTCAAGATTCACATGGGTATTCTTTCTTGATGATAAATCCGATGCATGTGAGATCAATAAGAATTTTGTCACTAGAGCTGAAAATGAGTTCGAAGGCAAATTGAAGAAAGTTAGAAGTGACAATGGAAGTGAATTCAAGAACACTCGAGTGGAAGAATTTTGCAATGAGAAGGGAATCAAGCATGAATTCTCAACCACGTATACTCCGGAGCAAAATAGATTGGTTGAGAGAAAGAATAGGACTTTAATTGAAATGGCAAGATCAATGCTAGCCGAATATAATATGTCGGATTCTTTTTGGGCCGAAGCTATCAACACCGCTTGCCACTCATTAAATATGCTATATTGTCATGGATTCTTTAATAAGACTCCATATGAATTGCTTGTTGGAAGAAAGCCGAATATTTCATATTTTCGGGTTTTTGGTTGTAAATGTTATATCTTGAGAAAGGGGTCTCGGTTATCCAAGTTTTAAAGCAACTGTGATGAAGGATTCTTTCTTGTTATTCATCTTGTATCAAGGCCTATAGAGTGTATAATAAATCAAAGGGATTTGTTGAAGAAGCTTATGATGTTCAATTTGATGAAACAAATGGGTCACAAGATGAGAAAGAGACATCCTGATCTATTCAGAAACAGCAGAAGAGCATGAAGAGTACCTTCGTATAGTGCTAGAGAAATTGAGACAGCACAAACTCTTTGGGAAGTTCAGCAAGTGTGAGTTTTGGTTGGAGAAAGTTGCTTTCTTGGGCCACGTGCTAACAGCCGAGGGCGTAGCAGTGGATCCTGAGAAGATTGAGGCAGTGTCCGAGTGGCAACAACCAAAGAGTGTCACAGAAATCCGAAGCTTCCTGGGTTTTGCAGGTTACTATAGAAGGTTCATTGAGAATTTCTCCAAGATTGCCAAGCCGATGACAGAATTGCTCAAGAACAACGTACCCTTCAGGTGGATAGACATGTGTGAAGAAAGCTTCCAAGAGCTCAAACATAAGCTTACCACCACCCAGTGTTGACTCTACCAGATATTCGGAAAGACTTTGTGGTATATTGTGATGCTTCATGACAAGGTCTGGGATGTGTACTGATGCAAGAAGGCAAGGTGGTTGCATACGCTTCGAGGCAGTTGAGAAAGCATGAAGGAAACTACCCCACCCACGACCTAGAACTAGCAGCAGTGGTACATGCCTTAAAGATCTGGAGACACTATCTGATTGGCAACAAGTGTGATATCTACACTGATCACAAGAGTCTGAAGTACTTCTTCACCCAAACAGAACTGAACATGAGACAGAGACGATGGTTGGAACTGATCAAGGACTACGACCTAGAGATACACTACCATCCAGGGAAGGCCAACGTAGTAGCAGATGCCCTGAGTCGTAAGAGCTACCATAACAACTTGATGATGGAGGAGGGACAACCGGAGTTGATTAGGGAGCTGAACATGCTCAGGCTTGAGGTAGTAGAAGAAGGGCAACCAGAAGAGTTGAGAGTGAAATACAACCTGGAAGAACGCATCAAGAATGCTCAGAAAAGCTGCCCGGAAATTCAAGAGGTGATTCAGGATATACAGCATGGTGTAGCCCCAGACTTCCGTGTTGATGCTCAAGGAACAGTATGGCTTAAGCAACGCATCTGCGTACCACAAGATGATGATATCCGGAAGACCATACTAGCAGAAGCTCATGAGTCCAAGTACTCAATCCACCCAGGATGCACCAAGATGTATCAGGATCTCAAGGATCGATTCTGGTGGAAAAAGATGCGAGAGGATATAGCTGAATATGTCGCCAAGTGCGATTCATGTCGAAGAATCAAGGCAGAACACCAAAGGCCCTAGTATCTTGGTGTTCAAAGAAGCAAAATTCGGTTGCTCTCTCAACCGCCGAAGCGGAATATATTTCGGCGGGAAGTTGTTGTGCTCAATTGTTGTGGATGAAGCAAACACTTCTTGATTATGGTGTGAAATTCGATGGAATTCCTCTCTTATGTGACAATGAAAGTGCTATCAAGATTGCAAACAATCCAGTTCAACATTCCAGAACCAAGCACATTGATATTCGACATCATTTTCTTAGAGATCATGTGAGCAAAGGTGATATCAAAATTGAAGGTGTGGGCACGGATGATCAATTGACTGATATATTCACAAAACCATTGGATGAGTCTCGGTTTTGCAAATTGAGAAATGAGTTGAATGTCATTGATATCTCAAATGTGGCTTGATCTCTAGCATATGCATTTGTTCATGCATGTTTATCTTTTTGCACTCATATAGTTCGAATTCTTGTGCACATCATGCCACTCTAGTTATTCTAGTGAAATATGCACATTTTGTCAAGCAATGAACCCTAAGGATCCATCACAACATATGTTCAAAAGTTTGAACCTCAGACTGAAGAGAATGTGCAGGTCGGACCGTCCGTCAATGGACCGCGGACCGTCCGCCATTGGTCCGCGGACGGTCCGTAAAGATCCCGATTTTTACCAGAAAGTTTGGGACCTCACATTCCAGGGGATCGGACTGTCCACCGTGATGTCGCGGACGGTCCGCGGGACGCCTGTGCGCCTGGGTCCACCCCCGATGGGATCTAAAAGGATTGGGGTGTCTTTTTCTCTCTCAAACGCAAGTCACTCTCATCCCCATCCCCTTCTTTTGCTCTTGACCAAGAAAAGGTGTCTCTTCTTGATCTCTTGATTGGAGTAGTTCCCGGACGGTCCGAGGACATCTATGGACTCTCTACAGGATTCTCCATCATGTCATCCGGGTATTCTTGTTGATTTCCTTTTTGTTTTGGTTGAATCTATGGATAAACATGGTTAGGGTTTGGGGGTCCTGATCTGAAATCTGGCCATGGATTTGGGAATCTATCATGGGGAATATGTTGGATATGGTCTAGTGATGGTTTGGTAAAAGTTTGGTGGAAATTTATTGGATATTTGTTGAGATATGGGGATCAAAATTTTCGGATCGCTGTTCATGTTCGTCGCCGCTACAGTGACCCGCGGACTGTCCGCTCGGGTATCGCGGACCGTCCGCCCATACTTGGCGGACCGTCCGCGGTGCCCTGTCGGACAGTCCGCCGTGCACTGACAGCAGCGACCTTGGACAGGGTATTTTGGGGATCATTTATTCACCATATATTTTCCAATTATATTGTGTTATTGACTCAAATAATTGCATGATCACAGTGGTCGCAAGGTTATCAAGGCTTTAGCAAATCGATTCAAGAAGAGTGGGCAAAAGAAGAAGGGTGATGAGGGGACGTCCAATAGACGTCGAGTTAATGATGACCCAGATATGGAGGATGTCTCTGATGATCCAAATGACAGTGATTATGTGGCTGATATAGATATTGAATCATCTATGGGGCAGGAGTCAGAGTTTGTGGTTGATGAAAGTGAAAATGTGCATCATGGTGGAGGGGGTATTCATGAAGACATTATTGATGTTCACACACACACGGCACCAAAGAAGAATTGGAGCCAAAGAGAGTATGCTGCGGTAAGAAATATCAATGCTTTCACTCAACCTCGCAGCACTGGCAATAGCTATTTCCATACTCTAGTGCAAGAAGAAGCCTTCTTTGGTCATTTGCTGAGTTGCACTGTCATGGCACACAAAAGAATTGATTTTGGATATCTTGCTTCTAAACCGGTGCTAGTTGATGTGGCTAACATGCTTGAGAGGCTTAGGCTCAGGCCATTTATGGAGCATAGGTGTGATTGGAATGAAACTCTCATTAGACAATTCTATGCCACCTATGAGCTTGACATTGAAGCAAAAAGTTTAGAATAGATGACAGGACAAAATAGGTATATTGCTACTTTTGAGGAGTTTGCTGCATCTAATCATTTGGATTATGCTTATTTTTATGATGATGCTAGTCTTGATGTCTACCAACAAGACATTCATGATAATTCTCAACTTTACTATGAGCCTGCAAATCTTGGCATTCCAATCAAACATGGCACACCTACAGGACTTAGGCATCATCCTGCTGCTATCAATAAGATTATTAGATGCACTTTCATGCCTAAGAGTGGAAACAAGGACAAGATAAGGGATTATAAGAGAATATTATTGGAATGTGATTCATTATATCATGACAGGCACTAGATTCAATGTGATCAAGATGATATTTGAACAAATGGATGAAAAGAAGTTGTCCTTGGCCGGTAACATGTACTTTGCTCCATATATCATGTCCTTAATTAAGAGCAAAATTGGTTATGCTGGCCCTTGTGAGATTCACCATGGGCTGTTTCAACCATTCCTAAATGCCAAGGATTTTCTGAATAGGCCACTCACTCCCTATGAGAACATTGGAGAAGGTGCAGGAGATCAAAATGTTGGGGCAGATGCAGGAGTGGATGTTGATATGAGTGTTCATGATATGCCTCCTCCACCACCTACTGGTCCACCCATGCAGCCACATAACTATTGGGTTCCTCCAGAGGGCTACTTCACTCCATATTTTGACAGCATGGCTCAGTCTTTTGGGGCACAGATGGCTACTGGGTTTGATACTATGCAGCAGGGCCTCCAGCAGCGATTTGATGAGAGGTTTCATGCCTATGAGCAGCAGATGAACACTCAGTTTTATCAGCCCATCATGACTCAGCTTCAGGGTATGCAGCAGGCGTTTCACACTGATATGGAGAATTTGACTGTCAGATTTGATGGATTGTCCACTTCAGAGCAGTATCAGCAGCTGGTTGATCATCAGACTCAGCTTGAGAGCTCATTCGACACGTTGTTTTGCTACATTCAGTACGGCGTTCACCGACTTCAGTGACCACTTCTATAGCATATATCCTCGTCCACCTCCTCCACCACCGCAGGATGACTAGTCCCTTCTTGGTATTTGATGCCAAAGGGGGAGAGATTTGGAGGACTTGGAGTGATGTGATCTCCAGGGGGAGCTTGCTTGGAGCTGATTGCATGAGCATGAAAACTTGGACTTTGCATTGCATATTTATCTCCATGTTATTTGTGATAAACTATGTGTGCATGTAATAAGCTAGAACTTGGTTGTGCTTTTATTTTCGCTTGGACTTGTTCTATCTTATGTTGGACCATGTGTGGATGAACCATTTATTTCTATCTTATGTTGGACTTGTTCTAATGGTTCTATGGTTTTTTAGGCTAACACATGGCATGGACAAATTTTATTGTATATGTGGTTGCCTTGATCTTCATGTTGTAGGGGAAGCTTCACCTTTCTTGGTTTATTCATATATGTTTGTGAAAATTGAAATCAAAATCCATGCACACATGTAGGGGGAGCCATTCTCTATTTTATTGAAACATGAATTTATCTACTCCATCTTCTATATGGAATTCTTTGAATAAGAGTAAGTAATTTCATGTTTCACAATCAATTCTATCACTCCTTTGTTATGGTTGTCATCAATTACCAAAAAGGGAGAGATTGAAAGCATCTAGGCCCCTAATTGTGTTTTGGTAATTAACGACAACCCTTGTGGACGAACAATTTTATTTGAGATAATGAGATTAGGTTAGTCCCGAGAGTTGGAATGAGCTTCAAAAGACAATGTGTGGATAGCATGTGTGCTATGGGATTATGGAAGCTCAAGGCAAAAGTATATGATAGGGCTTTTAAATTTGACCGGTCATGAGGCGATTAGTGGGTGAAAAATGACCGGATTGATAGGTTACATAGCCGTACTATCAAGAGGGATCAACTTCGTTGGTTCGATGAAATATTAGTGCCACAATGGTGTTTGATGTGCATGTAGTGCATTTAGAATGTGTGGTGACTAACTTGGATATGGGCTCATTGCAAATCTGCTGTAAAACCAGCCAAGTCGTGGCTGGCGGACCGTCCGCGGGGCTTTGGCGGACTGTCCGAGAAATTCGAGTTAAAAAGAAAAAAAGGAATTCTGTGGAAAATCCGATCGGACTGGTCCGAACGGATGGCGGACGGTCCGCGGCTCCGTCGCGGATGGTCCGCGGTGCGCTGACTTGTGGGACCGCGTGCGCTGCCTTGTTGTGCTGAGCAACGTTTGGCGGACTGTCCGTACCATGTGGGCGGACGGTCCGAATTAAATCTAACAGAGACGTTTCCTGGGGTTCTAGAGGGGAAGACCGTCCGGCCATACTTGGCGGACTGTCCGTGGTGCTCGCGGACGGTCCGCGGGTCTCTAGAGGATTCTCACTCACTTGCTTCTAGTGCATTGCATCAAGGATTTGATCATTGTGGCACTAGGATTTCATTGAGCTCGTGGTTGATTTGTTACTCTTGGAGGTTGCCGCCTCCTAGACGGCTTGGAGCTCGTGTTTCCACCGAGCACTTCAAGAAGATTGTGAAGTTGCCGTGGAAGATTGGTGTGAGAGGTCTTTGTGCTCACCTCGCCGGAGTGGTGAAGAGCAACTCTAGTGAAATCGAGATTTGGAGTGGTTCTTTTGTTCTAACCGGCTTAGAGATCAAGCAGAGTCTTGATAGAGAAGCGGTTGAACATTGAATCCATCTCAACGTGGACTAGGGGTGACCGGCAAGTCATCGATACCATGGGATAAATTTGTGTCTCATACTTGTGGTTTGATCTTGTTCTTGTCTTGAGCAATTTACTTTGATCAAGTTATTTACATAGAACTTGAATTGTATCTTGTCACCCTAGGTTGCAAACCCCTCAACATAGGCTTAGAATAGCTAGAGAATTATTTCACCTTGTGGTTCTAATTAAATTTCTCTAGTGTTGTGATTGAAGTTTGAAACCGCCTATTCACCCCCCTCTAGTCGGTAATACTAGATCCTACAGACTACGACCTGGAGATACATTACCATCCAGGGAAAGCCAACGTAGTAGCAGATGCCCTGAGCCGTAAGAGCTATTGCAACAACTTGATAATGGAAGAGAGACAGCCGGAGTTGATAAGAGAGCTGAACATGCTCAGACTTGAGGTTGTAGAAGAAGGCCAACCAAACGAGTTGAGAGTGACATACAACCTGGAAGAACGCATCAAGAATGCTTAGAAAAACTGCCCAATAATTCAAGAGGTGATTCAGGATATACAACGTGGTGTAGCCCCAGACTTCCGTGTAGATGCTCAGGGATCAGTATGGCTCAAGCGACGCATTTTCGTGCCTCAAGATGATGAAATCCGAGAGACCATTCTTGCAGAAGCTCACAACTCCAAGTATTCCATCCACCCAGGATGCACCAAGATGTACCAAGATCTAAAGGATCATTTCTAGTGGAAGAAGATGAGAGAAGACATAGCTGAGTGTGTTGCAAAGTGCGACTCTTGCCGGAGAATCAACAAGGCAGAACATCAAAGACCAGCAGGACTGTTGAAGCCACTGGAGATTCTAATGTGGAAGTGGGAAGACATCAGCATGGACTTCGTGGTGGGATTGCCCACTACTCAGAAGGGAAACGATGTCATATGGGTCATAGTTGATCGCTTGACCAAGGTGGCACATTTCATACCAGTCAAGAAAACCTTCAGAGTGGATAAGCTAGCAGAGCTTTACATTGACAACATTCTCAAGCTGCATGGAGCACCGAGAAGCATAGTTTCCGACAGAGGACCTCAGTTCACAGCTCAGTTCTGGAAAAGCGTGCATAAGACAATTGGAACCACTCTGGAGTATAGCACAGCCTTTCACCCTCAGACAGATGGCTAGACCGAAAGAGTGAACCAGATACTGGAAGACTTGTTGAGGGCTTGTGTTCTAGCCTACAGCAAGGACTGGGAGAAGAGCCTGTCCTATGCTGAGTTCTCGTATAACAACAGTTACCAGGCAAGTCTGAAAATGTCCCCATTTGAAGCCTTGTATGGAAGGAAGTGCAGAACACCTCTGATGTGGTCTGAGGTGGGAGAGAGAACGTTCTTTGGCCCTGACTCAATTGTGGAAGCAGAAGAGAATGTGGCCAAGCTCAGGGAGAACTTGAAGATTGCCCAAAGCAGGCAGAAAAGCTATGCAGATAAGAGGAGGAGGGACCTCGAGTTCAATGAAGGAGACTTCGTATACCTGAAAGTGTCACCTCTCAGAGGCACCAAGAGGTTCCATGTTAAAGGGAAGCTAGCACCTAGATTTGTGGGACCCTATAAGATACTGGAGAGAATAGGCAAGCTAGCATACAAGCTAGAGTTACCTGAAGACCTAGCGGGAGTACACCAGTGTTCCATGTATCCCAGCTGAGACAGTGCTTGAGAGTGCCAGAGCAGGAAGTCAGGACAGAAGCTTTGGATCTGCAAGACACACTAGAGTACTTGGAGTATCCGGAGAAGATTCTGGACAGAGCAGTTAAAGAGACAAGGAGCACATCCATTCCCTTTTGCAAAGTTCTGTGGAGCAACCACACAGAGAGGGAAGCAACTTGGGAGAAAGATTCAGTGTTGAGAGAGAAGTACCCACACCTGTTTGAGCCCTAGGTATACCCAAATCTCGAGGAAGAGATTCTCGTGAGGGGGGAAGACTGTAACATCCCATATTTTTTCGTAGGATTTGTTGAATGCAAAAATGTGAATTTCAAAATTTTTGGTGAATTGTTGTGCAAGTAAAGAAACATACAAGAATGCCTTCTACTTGCTCTCTTTATTCCTAGGCAATTTAAATTTAAATTAAAATTTGAATTAAAGTGCTAAGGATCAAATAGTTTGATCTGGTTCTTATTTCGGTTTCATGGTTCTTTGTTTGAATTTGAATTCAAATCCTAGATTTGAATTCAAAGTAAAAGCTAACCTAAAAAGAAAACAAACTCTAAATCGTTTGGGCCCAATCTGGTTCGCGAAGTCCGAAACGCCTCCTTGATCTCTCTCTTCATCTCGCAAGCCGACCCTGATCTTTTTCCGAGCCATCCAGCCAGTTCAGCCCAGCTCAGCTTCCAGGCCATCCGCGGCCCAAACCGCAGCCGTGCCTCCTCTCCTTTCTTCTCTCGCTGGCGAGTCAGATTTTTCCGGAATGTTAAAAATGTGGATTTCAACAATTTTTTCATGCTTGATGTGTTTTGCTCATAATTATAAGGATGTCTTCTTGTGCTCTCTCTAAATTCCTAGTAATTAACTTAATTAAATGGCTTTATGTGCTAAGGACAATTTAATGTTAGTGTGATTTGGCTCTTTGTTGGTTTCTTGGTTCTTTGTGTGTGGTTTAATTTGAATTCTAAATTCAAATTAAATCTAAAGCTAACAACTAATTCTCTGGTGCTAACTTGGGCCATAAGCAACTAACTGTCCTATCTAACTTCGATTAACCGCTAACCAACCCTCTAACTCAGCCTGGTAATTAACCAACTAACTTGGCCCGCTAACTTTTCAACCAGCTCAATCTTTGAGTGCTCTGGAAATTGATATAATGAATTACGACATAAATTTCCGACTCTTCGAATCAATTCCATGCTAATTGATTTGATTTCGGAAAGTGGTCTAATTCATTTGTATTAAATTTCTGTGGGCTCCATTTGAATTATGACAATACTTTCTGGCTTCTCGAATTAATCTTTGCTAATTAATTCGTTCCCAGAAAATCAGTCTAATTTATTTGTATCAAGTTACAAAATAAATTGTATTAATTTATTTTGTTGGCTATTAATTATCTAGCCCAAAACTTGTGACCCATTTATAAACCCATCTAAACTAGCCCTAACCCTAACGACTTACAATAAATATCTACCTCTCCTCCTCTCTCTCCCATCTCATTCCTCTCTCCCAAGCCGCCGCCGCCAGCTCTTTTCTCCCTGCTCTGCTCTTTCTTACTGCCGAAGCAACCAGGCGAGTAGCCTCATCTCTTCCCTGTTTCCTTCTTCTTCCACCGCAAGAAAGAAGAGCCACCGCACAAGCAAACCTGTAGCTCTGTCTGTCTCTCTGAAATTTCTCCCCTCGAGATCTCCCCGTGATCTTCCACCGAGCAACACAGCAAGGACCAGCGCCTCCTCTCCATCTCTCTGTTCTCTCATCATCGATTCAAGAGCCAGCAGCAATTTCCCTCGATCTCTCCTCCAATTCGAACAACAAGTTCTGCTCCTTTTCTTCAATTTCTGGGGCAGGGGAAATCCACCAGCATGCCTCCTTTTTCCCTCGCTGGATCTCCTCTCTGCTCTGTTAATTCAGCACGCCCAGCAGAACCAGCCGCAGCCTGCCCCCTTCCTCTTCTATCGAATCAGGCAGCCCAGCCCTGCCTTCCCAAATTCCGCGGCCGCACTGTGAAGATGCACCAGCGCCACTACTTCGACCATGCCAGGCCGGAGCTGCCGTCCAAGCCTGTACCGTGAGCAGAAGACACGAGCACGAAGAAGAACCGCGAGCAGGAGCGGGACGTGGACGAGTACGACTACACCAAGCTGCTGCCGGTTTTCACCTCGCCTACGAGCTGTTCGATGAAAAGCCCAACCAGAACCGCGAGCTGCTGCTGCCTTCGTCCACCTCGCCCACAACCTGTTGTCCTGTTCGATGGTTTGCCCAACCGACCTTTGGTAAGCTGCGCTGCCCGTCCTCCTCCAGCCCCCTTGCTGTCCGGCCATGTGCCGATGGAACCTCCCATGTCCGGCCTTCGAGCCGCTTGTGCCCGTGCGCCGTTCGCTTCGCCGCAGCCCGCCGTCGCTTGTGTGCCGGTCTTCGAGCCGTACCTCTCGTTTGCAGGTGCCACTGCCTTCGTCGACGCAGCCAAGCCTCTGTTGTGGCCTCGCCTTTGCCTCGACCCTTCCTAAGCCGGCCGCATGCCGCCACGGACGAGGAACACCTCGATCCCGCGTGCACTGACTGCCGCAGCTGCCGTGGCCTCTGTGTGTGCGTGCCTTCGTGCCGCCTTGCAGGTGCCATCGCTAGCTCCATGCAGCCCGCTCTCGCTCAAGCTGCAGTCGTGGCCGCCGCGGACCGGAACGCCGGCGCCCGCGTGCAAACCATGGCCGTGTTGCGGCCGCGAACAACCGCGAGCCCGCGCATGTGCTCCCAGCCACGCGCCAAGCCGTGGCGTGGCCCAGCGATAGCCGGTGACCGCGCACACGCGCTGCTAACACACCATAGCCAGCCGCCGCGTGCTCGCCGCGCGTCTCGCGTCGCTCCATGCCGTGACATCGCACGCGCGTTCAAACGCGTGCAAGCCGCAAACGCTAACCCTTGCCTTGGAAGCCAAGCTTCTCTCCATGCCTTACCGAGAACCCAAACCGGTCCGTGAACCTTTGTTCCCCCTTTCTTTTTAACCTGCTGACCGGGCCCAGTAACTTGACATGACATTTAGGGCCCACTGACCTCTGGGGTCCACGTGGCGACATGTGGGGCCCTCTAACTCTTCCTTCGCTAACTTGTTGACTATCTTTCGGTCAACGCTGACGTACGCAGAGCCCACTGCTGGCGTTAGCATGACTAACCTAGAGCCGACATGTGGCTTGCACCTTTGCAGCCACATGTCCTTGTTGTTTTCTTTTCCGTAATTAATTAAATGCAAAAACGTCCTTCGATATTTAAAAATCTGTAATAATTTGACTCTAGCTTAGAAGGATATGAAACTACTTTCATTACTTTTCTAAAATCATGATCCACCCGTTAGTATAGTATTTGCTGTTTATTTGGTTCTTCTTGCTTCTTCTTTTGGAGTTCAATTGCTTAGTTATCGTTGTTATTTGTAATCCGATTACTAGGATCCTCGGAAGACTCGGACGACTTCGTCGACCTCGTCTTCGACTACGTGAAGAAAGAAGAGGACTTTGCTCCAGGTTCACGCCCAACCATTCTCTGAAATACCTATTAGACATGCAACTAGTATGCTAGCGCTTTACTTTACTCGCATGATGATGATATGCCATGCACTGCCTTTTATCTATCCTGTTACCTTGCTACCCAATTATCCACTATATATATGAATGCTATGCTTGCATGTGTTGGGATGGTTGTGATTGATCTTTTTTGCGTGATTTGGGTGGCTTGGGAGGAGTGGTGCAGCTAGGCAGTGGAGGCGAGTGATAACAACTCAGTCGTTTGATCGGGGTGCTTGGGAACTGCACTCGGACAGTTCCTACGGAGTACCTGTTGCGGGTACATGGTTGCTTTGGTTACTTTTGAGGAGTTTGAGCGGCCATACCTGTAATGGGTGCCGATTGCGGACCGTTGCGGCGGATCGCTTTGACGCTGATACTCGCCTTACCGACAATTAAGGGCCGTATCGGGATGACCCGGACGTTGGAATTTACAGTGCTAACCATCTACCCAGTATGGGAAGGGTTCCAGCAAGCCTACTGCGTGCGGTACCAGGATTGTAGGAGATTCGAGTTTGATTTGTGTAAGGGAGACTCGTTGCGGCATACTCTCTCTGATATACCACAGCCCCCGACTGGCCCCGGTGGGAAGGTTTCACACCCTGGGGCAGATGTTAGCGTGCAAATGTTTCCCGAGCCCAGGGAAGCAGGATGGTACCGTTGCTCTTTAGGGTCTTTGCTGTGGGCTGTGTCTCAAGTTGGCTGATCACCAGCTGCAGCCCGGGTGGTTCCTGGAGCGCAACCTTTGCAGAGTGAAAACTATACGTATAGCCATGTCCACGGTCACGGACGATCCTTCATCTGGATTTTCTTGATTAGCATGGGATTCTGCTTTCTTACCTCTACCTTGGCTTGGGTTATGAGAGATTGGTCCAGCGTTTGCTGTTGAGATAGGTGGGGAGGGAGCTCACCGTGTCGACTAGTGACTGAAAGGAGTTGGTGGATGATATTGCAGGAACCTGTTGTGGTAGGACGAGCCCGATGTGGATGTGAGGATGATGGTTGGTTTTGGGGAGTGTATGTGCTGGTGAGGAAAGGTGTTTGGAGATGAGATGAACTTGGTTATTGCTGCTGTGCGCATAGAAAACCCCCCCAGCTTATATACCTTGAATATTTATACCCTAGTCTAGGCCACTTTAAAGCTTTCAGGTGACAACTACATCTTTGTTGGATGCTGCTTTGGAGGGTTACGTGCTTCGCTCAAGGATGCTTGTGAGGAAGGCGGGACCCACACGCGAACTGTGCATCTTCCCCCTTCTTTCTTCTCTCCCACGCCCGGCGGAAAGCGCCGCTCCCGGCCAATCCTGGCGCCCGAGCTTGGGCGGCCCGACGCGATTGCGCCGCGTGTCCCCCGACGCGGACGCCCATCCATCTCGCCGTCCGTGCCTTTCCAACCCTAGCCTCCCCTATAAATCGACCATTGGGTCGTCTTCCTCCCCTTGAGCCGTCGCCGCCCCCATTGGGGTATTCCAGCCATCCGATCGAGAGGAGGTCAGGGAGAGGAGTCGTGGTTGGAGAAGGAAGTGGAGCGGGGGCAGCCAGGGTATAGGGAGTCGGATTCTCAGTTTCGAGAATCCGGTTCATTTCATATAGTGACAAATCTACAAAAACCAGATCCATTGACAGAAGCAGCAGATTGGAGAATAAATCCTCTTCTTGCATCCTTCATCCAAAACAATGATCACACAAGCTACTCTTGCAACAAGATTCCTACAGTAGCAAATGTTAGTGCACATAGATTGGCTAGACAGGCTTTTCAACAAATTGGAGTGTGATCTGGTTTATACTCTTGCCTTCATATTGCCCACACCGGGTCTCAGTGCCCTGTTAAGCAAGCACTAAATGATGTACAATGGGGCAACATCAGCCTCATCTCTGTAACTTGCCTTTGATTGCCATGAATAAATTTCTTAAGTATAAAACAAACGTTCTGCCTGTTGTGGCTACGTAACCCCAGTGTACACCAAGCTGAATACTTGAGCAGCTACTCATCTTTCTTCATGGTGGCTCCAACCCGTTAGACCAACAACTGTAAGATTAGGATACCGACTAGAGGGGGGTGAATAGGCGGTTTTAAACTAAAATCACAACACAAGAAATTTAATTAGAACACTTGGATGATTAAATTTCTAGCTACTCTAAGCCTATGTTAAAGGTTCGAAACCTAGGGTGACAAGATATAATTCAATTTGTAGAAAATAAATTGCTCCAATGAAATTGTTTGAAAGGAAATGAGCAAAGAAATGACCAAGCACAGGAGATGAATTTTATCCCGTGGTATCGATGACTTGCCGGTCACCCCTAATCCACGTTGAGGTGGATTCAATGTTCAACCGCTTATCTATCAAGACTCCGCTTGATGTATAAGCCGGTTAGAACCAAAGAACCACTCCAAATCCACTAGACTTGTTCTTCACACCAATCTTTCAAGGCAACTTCACAATCTTCTTGAAGTGCTCAATGGAATCACGAGCTCTAAGCCGTCTAGGAGGCGGCAAACTCCAAGAGTAACAAATCAACTCGCTTGCTTGATGAATCACTAGTGCCACAATGATCAAATCCTTGATGCAATGCAACCTCAAAGCAATGTGAGTGAGTGAGAGGAGAGGAAGGGCTCAAAATATGCAAGGAAGCTTTTCAATGTGACAAGAGACCAGACCCCACCGCGGGGTGAAGTATATATAGCCCCTCTTCTCGGAACTAGCCGTTATGTTCAAAACGCGTGAAAAAGGCTCTCATGGACTGTCCGTCGATATTCACGGACTGTCTGATATATAATCCCAATGGTAAAATGCGAAGTCAAACGTGTGTCAAAGGTGGCCATTGGAGCCCGACGAACTGTCCGTCCGACAACCACGGACAATCCGTGGGACACCATGGACTGTCCGATCTATAATCCTAATGGTAAAACGCGAAGTCAAATGTGTGTCAAAGGTGGCCATTAGAGCCCGACCAACTATCCGTCCGACCACCACGGACAATCCGTGGGACACCACAGACTATCCGTCCGTCACAATCGGACGGTTTGACCCCCTAGAACGCCACAAACCTTCTCTGTGTAAATTGAGTTGATTTTATATGGGCCGTCCGTACTCTCCCATGGACTGTTCGAGCTTGAACTCAACAACCCTATCAGTTCGCGCATATCAGTGTGGGCCCCAACACTATGCATGGTCCACGGACTGTCCAATCCAAGTCACGGACAGTCTGATCCACGATCGGACATGGTCCGAAACGGAAATTCTCAGATATTTTAATCAAACAACTCACTGACTGTCCGAGACACCCCACAGACAGGCCGACACTCAGCTCAAAGTTCTCAACATCAGCGCTCAAGTCAATCCATTGGCCACAGACCGTCTGTGACCTAACCACGGAAAGTCTGACCCACTTGTCAGCGCTCAAGTCAGTCCATGTTAGTCGCCACTCATCTAAATGCAATCCATTCAAGTCAGTGATCAAAGTGTCACTCTAGACACGTCAAGCCAATGATGTTTACCCCTCTTGATTATATGGCTATCTAGCTTATCAAATGAAATATGGAGAAAAGAACAGAGATTCAGAGCAAGAAAGGAGAAAGAAAAGAGGGAGAACATAGAGCAGAGCGGTCACGGCAGAGCCGCCGCGGGATGCGTCGTCTTGACCGCGGCGATTTTCAACCCTCCACGCGCCGGCGAGCAAGCAAGACAACGTGCAAGTGGTGATCAAGATCAACACGCCGAGAATTTGAATAAATACCGAGCCAGAGTTCAACTTCTCCTCGCCGTCGTCGTTCTCGCGTTGCGCTCACCATCACCGCCGCCCCTGTGTCTCCACCGACTCCTCGCCGTCGTCCAGTCACGGTGCAATTCCTCGCGCCCACACCTCCACCACATCCCCAACAACGCCCCTGACTACTCCAAGTCCAGCCTCAAGCGCCACCGGCACCGTCTGCCGTCGTCTTCAACCTTCCGCCGCCGTCGACCGCATTCAAGGTAAGCCGTCGAGGGGAACCACCTTAGCATGTCTGTAAGCCCTTTCTGATGCTGTAGCTAGACTCCTAGAGTGCTCACGAAGCTCTAGAGCCCGCGTCAAGTCCCCGACCATGGCCCTGTTGGCCGGAACGCCGGCGCCGCCGCAGAGCGCGGCCGCGCCATGGAGGTCGCCGTGGGGAGCTATGCTCTAGTCCTCTAGCTCGTCTTGCTGCTAGTGCTTCAAGTCTAGGAGGTCCTGGTGATGCTCTGTGGCCGGTTGAAAGCAGATAGGACCCCACCGTCACACCGGAGTGTTGCCGCCACCGTTGTGCGCGGGTGCGCCATGGCTGGCCGCCGAGGGGAACAACGTTTCTGCCACGGAGTTCGACTTGCTGCTAGTGGAACACGAAGAGGAAGTCAACGCGAAGCTATAGCACCAGTCCAAGTCGTCGGACTCGCCGCCGTTGAGCCGGCCGTCGAGCCCACGCGGAGCACCGCCGCTGTCTTCATCGCGCGCTGCTGTCCGGTCACCAATAGTGGGAGTTCGACCTATGGGAGTGCTCGGCGTGATGAACTTATGCCTCTGGTACACTCCCCATCGCCGGAGACCTTGCCGCCGGCGAGATCGAGCCAGCCGGCCGCCGTGGGGATTGATTTAAGGCCGGGAGGGACCTAATTGTAAGGTTTTAGATCTTTCTAGGGGGTTATTAGGGAAATAACCAAGTTTAGGGCGCGGGAGGACTAGTTTGCTAAGGTTTAATCTTTCCAGGGGGTTATTTGTAAAACTGTATTGTTTTAGTTGTTTTATTTTATTTAAAATAACTGAAGTTTGTTTATTTTGCTATAAATTGTATAAATGTCCAAAATTAGTGAAACTAATTTTGTTAGCTTTGTTAGATTTTTCTCTATGCATAAAAATTGATAAACTTTATAAAAGTATATATAAAAATTAAGGTTATTTGAATGCTTTTCTTTAAAGCATTTAAATAAAATAATAGGGTTTCTAAATAAATAAAATATGACCAAGTCTTTTCTGGTCATATTTCATCCTCTAATCACCTCATGACGGGTCAAAATATAACGCCTATCTTATACCTTTGCCTTGAGCTTTCCCAAGACACGAAGCATCCATGCTATTGCCACATCATCTCGTGAAGCTCAATTCAACCACGGGACTAACCTATTCTCATATTCTAATTGAAATTGTTAGTCCACAAAGATTGTCATTAATTACAAAAACACAAATTAGGGGCCTAAATGCCTTCACCAACAGTTGTTGCTATCCTAGAATAGCGCTCAACTGCTCGCCCTTGAGCTCTGGCCGCTAAGCACCAACACCATGGACCCCGAGGCCGGCCATCACCCGACCTTTATTGACACTTCATAGAAGCCACCTGCATCGAGCCTTCCTTGTATTTCGGTGGGGGACCTGGACAAGACTATTGTGAGGGAGGGACCGACGTGCGGTAGCGCGTGTGTGAATGCTGAAGCGGCGACACCGCGATCTTCCAGCACTGATGGCGGTACTGGCTCCTAACACCGCGATCTTCCAGCACTCGGCAACAAGCATCTATCCCTTCAAATAATATTTTGCGATTGCGCCTAATGCTGCTTCCTGTCGCCTTCCTCCCCATCGTTGTACGTGATCGATTTCACAGCAGGCATGTGATCGAGGACCTTGGCACGCTGGTTACGTCGTGAAGGCACAACATAGTCCGCTTGCATAAGGCGTGGATTTATACGCACGTTGCAATCGAGCGGCTGGCGCAGTCCGTGTCAGGGATGACATGCTGCTTGGGCGGATGACGGACGAAGAAGTAGAGGCAGAAAACATGAATGATTTTTTACTTGCTTTATAATTAGGTAATAGATTTAGTTGTCAAAAGTATTTCAGTTTCTGCAATGTGATAGACAAAATAAAGAACAAACTCTATTTTCCTACCCTTATCATTTTTATTTCTCTGCCTATTTTAGATTCAATTTTTTGCGACGGGATATATAATATGGTGCTTTAGAGTATCTCCAAGAGCCTATGTAAAATATACGCTGATGAGGACATGATACCTATGCATATGTCCATGAGTGGTGCATGGGGTGAAGAAGGAGACCAACAAGGTTTTCCAAGTCAATAAGAAGGCCCAAGACTAATCCAAATAGAGTCCCCAAGATGGAGGCCCAAAGAAACTCAAGTTCGAGTCCGCCTCGGAGTCCAGGAGCAGCCTGCACTAAATTCGTCGCCCAGGTCACATACGGGCTCGGACCAGCCACCGATTGTACCATCCACTGTTTTGATTTTGTAAGAACACTTGTAAGAATTTGGTAAAGCATGTGAGAGCGTGTTTCCACTGACACACATATAGTACTTGATAGGGATAACCTTTTGTGTTTTCTCTTTTCTACATAGTAACAATGACAGGGAACGATGAGATTGTTCGGGAAGTATTAAGATCTAAAATGGAGAAAGTGGAGCAAAATCAATTCAACAATTTATTCCAGATTTTCTTTGTTGTGATGGAGAGACATTGCGAGTCATTATTGATGGTGAAAGTTGCAACAACCTTGCAAGCTTAAAGCTGGTTGAGAAGCTTAACATGACCACAGCCACATCCACATCCATACTACATGCAATGGGTGAATTCTTATGATAAAATAAAGGTAACAGAAATGGCACATATAGAATTTAGCATTGGGCCGGGTCTTATAAGGATAGTGCTGATTTTTACGTAGTACCTATGCAAGCATGTCATTTGTTGCTTGGCACACCTTGGATTAATATAAATAATGCGATACACAAAAAGGTTGGTAATAAACATTCCTTCAAGTACAACGGTAGAAAAATTACACTTCTACCTTTGACTGCTGGTGAAATTTTAAAAGTTGATCTTCAAAGGGCGGAGAGAAGAAAAAGAGAAACTTTTAGAAAAGAATGGGTTGTTAGTGCATTGAACAGATACTGGCGGTTATGCAACCATCTATGCATGCATTGTGTTTTGTTAGTGCTAATCTTTGGCAGGATAGTGTTAAAAAAAATCGTGTGCGTTTCGATCAAGGAGCCTACGTATTTGCAGCCAACTCTATAGGAGAAGATACTTTGGGAGATTGGAAATATGGTCATGTCACTACCCACAATATTCTGAGTTCCCATATTTTCCGCAACCTCGTGTTTCTTCGTGTTGTGCAGGGTCATCTTAGAGCACAAACGACGCCGAGTACGGCTTTTCGTCAACAAGGGGAGGATGATGAGGACATGACACCTATGCATATGTCCATGAGTGGTGCATGGGGTGAAGAAGAAGAAGATCAACAAGGTTTTTGAAGTCAACAAGAATGCCTAAGACTAATCTGATTCGAGTCCCCAAGATGGAGGCCCAAAGAAACTCAAGTTCGAGTCCACATCGGAGTCCAGGAGCAGCCCGCACTAAATTCGTCGCCCAGGTCACATACGGGCTCGGTTTTTGACGTTCTACATATTGTTGGAAAGGTAACGAGATAAGATTTCCAATGACACTGGTCCCACCTTAAAATTTTTTCCGAGTCATCGGGAATCAACGAAACAAGTTGACGTCTAGAATTTGTCTCGGTGCTGCGTTGCCGTATTTTGGTCTTTGGGCCGTGTATCGTGTGGAAACCCATAGGGGGGCGCCCCCTCCAACCCCACCACACCCCATTAGGCTATATAAACTCAGTAGTCACCATCGTTTAGACTTAAGTTTTGCTTATATTAATCTGTCAAGAACAGTTTCGCCGTCATCAGTTTGTAGAACCCCAACTTTCGAGCTTAATCATACATCTGCATTGTCACTTTTATATTGAGAGCTGCATTCTTTCGAGTTCTTGCTTGTGTTCTTCATTTTGCAGGCAGAGATTAGCCGTCGTGACGAGGTCAACCGGGTTGTGACACGGTTGATAACCAGAGAAGTCGTGGTGCTAAGATTGCAGGGTTCGAGTTTGCTGACTTGAAGCCGGATCAGTATGTTGCGTTCCGCCCTAAACGAGTTATCCTTCACCTGACGGAAGATCGAGCACCCTAGTCTACATCATACTCTTTAAATCATCATTTGGAAGTCATTTGAGTAAAGATTATTTTTTATATCTTTATACTTTCCAACAACTTTTCTATATCTTGTGCGCAGTTTAGAGAGTCATCTCACTCTCCATCTTTGGCTAGCGAGAAATCCTGAAATCCAATTGAAGAGGCTGTTGGAGGGTGTTTTTTCACCGAAATCTCTATTCCGGTATGTTAGAAAGGATATAAAGAGTCTCCTGAAGATGCTCTTATGTTAGAAAATATATTAAGAGGTTTTCATATCAATTTTCATATATTAGGACCATTTAACATGGAACTGATTATGGACATACAACATTACATGCAAAATAATCATGAAAAATTCAGAATGTGTGAAAGGGTCTCTAGCCTAGTGGTTAGAGCACCCGAGTAGCACCCTGCAGACCCAGGTTCGACTTCCTGTGGGAGCGAATTAACTGGGTTTGGAATAAAGAAAATTAAAAAAATAGGTAGGGGCTTCCCCTGCTGACTCCGGTCAAAAAAAATCAGAATGTACTTTCTAATATTGAGCGTTATAAGTCATGTCTCAAAATTAATCTTAAAAATGAACTTATACTAGAGAAACAAAGAAAGTCAAATCTCATTGTGGGGTATATTGGTGCAACTAAAATAGTTTGGGGAGTAAAATGATCCTAAAACTTTTTGAGGGGTTAAGCAGACAAAGTGGATATGTGAGGGCAGTAAAATAGACTTTTCTGAAATTTAAATTGGATAACGATTTAGTTCAATCGATCAGTTGAATAGTACTGCCTGCATAAAATTATAATTCTTTATTGTGGACAACAGTTCTATAAGCAAGAGCAGCAGCTGAAATTCTGCAAAATGTTTGGTACATACATCCTCATCCATACCTTATAATTCAGTTATTCGTTGAAATTCTTGTCAGGCCACCATTGTGGTACCAAAGTGCAAGTATATTTAAAATCCAATGTGCATGTGTATACAATAAATATGTAAATCATGCATCATAGTAGACCAAAGTAATCTGTTGTATGAGTTGAAATAAATAATTCACTATGATAAATTGTTACATCACTATCATTAATATACTCGTCAATCAGCAAGGCTAATTAGCCATATGATATGGCTAGGGAATTGGACTGGAATTATTGAACAGCAGAGCAGATAACCAACTCAACTCGCCCTCTAGAGAGGCATTACAAAAGTCCATAATACAATCTGTAAGGAAAAGAACTAACTCAATCGTATTCCGGGTTTCCAACCAGTGCTACTCTCCTGGTGCTCAAAGGGTGACCCGGTGCTAAAGGTAGGCACTAGCTAAAAATATTTTTGCGTGTTCCTGGGATTCGAACTCAGGACCTCTTAGCTCGCGCGTACCCTCTTTACCATCTCACCTACACAGCGCATGTGACTAGATAAAAGATAATTTCCTTTTAAACTAGCATGTGACCCCTCTTTAGCACCGGGTTCGTATTACCAATCGGTGCTACAACCCTTTAGCACCGGGTGGTGTTACGACCCTGTGATAAAGGGGGGGGGGCAGCTTTAGCACCAGTTGGTAACCGGTGCTAAAGATGACTTTTAGCACCGGTTGGTGTTACCAACCGATGATAAAGGGTCCCTAAGGGCACCCAAATTTTACACCTAGTGCTAATGTTGCATTAGCACCGGATCTTGAGTGTGCCAAGGCACATGAGGGGGGTGGATGATGGTTTATCTAGTAGTGTACTGGAGGACGTCCGGGACTTGTTTTTCCTCTGAAACCGCTTTCCAAAGAAGGCATCCATAACACTTCCACGGTCCTAAGAAAATAGCTGGTCCTCGAGCTTAAACAAAGGATAATACTCCTTAAATCGATCAAGAGGCTCACACCTTGCATCACCAGGTCCACGCCCGACCCAGTGCACAAGAAGCTCCCAATAATTGGCTGTCGGATGAACACGAACCACCTTAGCCAGAATAGGAACAGCACAACCATGAACAATAGCTGGAAGAGTAGTTGCAACTGTTGGTGGCTCACCATTGTACTTCTTGAGGAACACCACATGAAGGACAACATGAATCCTGGCTTTAGGAGGAAGACGAAGCCGATAGGATAATGATCCCACATGCTACAACACCTGAAAGGGGCCATAATAATGGGGAGCAAGCTTGGAATGCGCCCTGTTAGTAATAGCCATAGCAGAACGCTAATGAAGCCGCAACCATGCCCATTCTCCCACCTCAAACTCTAGATCACGATGGCCCTTGTCGCGAGCTGCTTTCTTATAATCCAGATCCAACAAAAGACGCTCCCAACTTTAGCAAGGAACTCATCCCATTGCTGTAATTGTTTGTCCAGAGCAACCACATGGGCCAATCCAGGATGATAAGTCATGGGCGTGTTCGAGAATCACGTCCGTAGACCACACAAAATGGCATCGTCTATTGCGCTGTCTGGTAAGATGAATTGTAGCAAAATTCCGTCCAGGGCAACCACCGAAGCCAAAAAACAGGGACCACCGGCCAAACAATGCAGATAAACGCCAAGCACACAATTGGTCACTTCTGGTTGACCGTCGGCCTGAGGCCAAAATGCTAAACTGAGACGCAGCTTGACACTAGCCAGAGCAAAAAGTTCCTTCCTAACGGAACTTGTAAACACCGGATCCCGATCACTAACAATGGAACAGGGGAACCCATTATGCTTAACGATATTGTCAAAGAAAGCCTAAGCCACAGTGATTCCAGTATACGGGTGACCCAAAGGAATGAAATGAGCCAGCTTATAGAATCTGTTGACGACCGTGAGAATTACTGACTTGTCGTTCACCTTAGGAAACCCTTCGACAAAATCCATGGCAATGTCACTCCAAACAATGGAAGGGACCTTCCAATGGTTACAAAAGGCCGGCTGGATGGAGGTGTTCCGTCTCGTTCCACTGGCAGACGGTACAGCTCTTGACATGATTACGCACGAATATGGCGGCATGCGCGATGTAAAAAGAGGCCCGGAGGTGATGAAGAGTTTTTTGGACGCCTTCATGCCCCGCTCCATGACCAATGTCAAGCAATTGAGGCGAGAGAGACGATGCATCAAGAACAAAAACACGACCTCAGTGCATAACAAACCCATCTGTTAATGTCCATGCCGCACCAGCGGTGCCATCGGCAATGTCGTGATTCTTAGCCTGAATGTCTGGCCCGACTCAGATTCCCACCAAAATTCATCAAACAAGTCGAACTCAGGGAGAGAAATAGCATGAGCGTGCACTCCAGATTCCTGCTGATCATGGCGCAAGAGAGCATCAGTAGCAGCATCCATCTTATTCCACCTGAAAACTGTACCCAAAGAGTTTACTACCCATGTATGCTAAGGGATAATAGAGAGTCGTTGATCCAGTAGATGCTTCAGGCTGCAATGGTCTGTGCACCACAAATTCCTGTGTCCAAAGATAAGGCCGCCAATGACGAACAGCTTGAACAATCCCAATGAGCTCACATTCATACGCAACGGGCTTGGAATGCTGCGGCGCCACATATCAGCGCGCTGAAGAAAGCAATAGGACCGCCGCCCTGATGGAGGATGGCACCAAAACCGGACCCAGAGGCGTCACAATCGACAATGAAGGGCTTAACTGTATTGTGGTTAACTAGCCATGTAATTGCTCGTTAATTAGCCCATGGTTAACAGTATTGTGGTGGCCGCATGGATATGGTATGGGTTGACGGCGTAGGGGGAGTCTTGCTAATTTGCCTTGCGCGGACGCACCACAAGACTTGCTACAATTGCCTAGAGTTTTAATTAGGTAGCCGACGGTTACTAGCCATTATATATATCGGTTCTGGTCACTACTAGAAAAAGTTACATTCGTTTAGTACCGGACATGAAAAGATCCGGTACTAAAGTGGCATAGAACCCCCCGAAGCCACTTTAGTACCAGTCCCATCGTTTATTTGACCCATTCATTAATTGATGGTCGGTGATAGATATTTTCTCTCGGTAAAAGCACCTGTGAGACTTGATCACTCTCGGCCATTTGGCCCAAAATATGATAATAAATGTGCATCCCCTCGGCCACTTAAGGAAAAAGTTGAAAATCTAGTAGTGACTCTTATGATTTGCTGGCACTCCTGTCGGTGTAACGCTTAATTTTATACAGACCCTCCTAATTGAATTCCCAATTATACACCAACCACGGCGAAGCGAGGGTGGTGTTTTTCTTTGATGGGTGAAAATTTTTACACACACGTTTGACCAATAATTAAGGGTATCAAATAAAGTTAGTTTACAAAACTACATTCACAACCCTTGGGCTAATTCAGGAGGCAAATATAATAAGACCTTTCATCGGGATGGTTACTGTAGCATCTGTAGTAAATCATGGGTTAATTAGGCTCATTAGATTCATAGCATAAAGTTACACTCATCCTTAAAAGGGTTTTATAAATAGACTTTATTTAATACTCTATCGTGTAAGATTTCTTGGGTAAAAAAGAATTGCAGTGCCACTGGCCTCAGGGCATGGCAGCACAAAGGTCATGTCGACGCTAAGCTGCCAGCTGAAAGAATGTTGAAATTAGGGATGAAAACCGTAACTGTTTTTGATGTTTTCGATTTTTATCATATTGTATCATTTATTATTTTTAACTATTTCTTTTTTTCTTATTATTGTATTTTGATCTATTCATTTGATAAAACAAATAAATTTGTCAAATTTGTGATATATTTGTATAGATTGTGAAATTTGTGATACTTTTTACCGACCGTTTTCATCCCTAGTTGAAATAGTAACAATACTGCGTTCTCTATAGTAGAACAACATGATCATGTGGTTGTGCATGCTGAAGGATTGAATTATCCAGTGCTTCAGACGGGTTATCAGCTGATGCTTGAATGAAGGTGGTTGTCAATTGTTAAAAGTGCACCAAAAAGATCTCCCATAAACAACTTTCTTTCCTCCATTCATGTAATTGGCTAATCACGTATACATTCTAATAAGTCTAAACCTGTCACCTACTCCCTCCATCCTAAAATATAAGGTCCTGGAGCGTTCAAACTAAAGAGACAACAGTGAGAGGAAATGCCCACAAAAGTAACTCCGCACATTTGCTGGTTTTGGGATTTTGAGGCATATGTGTGTGGTTTTCTTTCATTTAACCTATGGTTTGCGAGCACTTCATCATCAACCAAGCCAATAAACTTCGAATCCCCCTTAATAGTACGGCTTTTCCTATTTACTCAAGGATAATGACATTAAAATAGAATAAAATGCTTGAGTCCTCGAGTTGCCCTTCATTTCCTCTTTTGGTGTGCTTCTTCACATTTACATTGTATTACCACCTACACACACTTCTTCATAGCACATTAGTCTTCCAAGTGTCTTGTCATTAATCAACCAAAACTAAGGAGGTCAAATGTACTTTCAATCTCCCCCTTTTTGGTGATTGATGACAACACACTTGGAACTTACATGAGAGCATAAATAATATCTCAATGAATGAATTGTTTAGATATGACTTGCCTTCTTTACCTTTGAAGATTTGCGCTTTTGAGCTTTGGAGTCCCAATTTAATCACATGGTCTTTTGCAAATAATTTTAATCAAGCAAACAGAGCCATAGAATGCACATGACATGATGAGCACGAAACAAATAATAACAGAGAAAGGTTCAGTCAGAATGTTCGGAGTTTCCGCACAAATGTGCGGAGTTACCGCACAAGTGCGGAGTTTCCGCAAGTTTCTTCGGAGATTCCGCACTTGTGCGGAGTTTCCGCTCATTTTTGCGGAGTGTCCGCACATTCTGACTGGAAAGCTCACAATCATCACAAAAACAGTTTAAGCACACTAACAACATGTCCTTGTTCAAAAATAAAAAGTTCAACACACACGCATTCAAACCAAATTGTTCTCAAGCCACACTAAGTCACCAAGCTCACAAAGTGCTAAATAAGTCCTATTACAAACCAAATTCGATACATAAAGGTAGCAAAGGTAACTTTCACTCCCCCTTTGGCATCAAGCACCAAAAAAGAAATGAAGAAAGCCATGAAGAGCAGCTACTCATCATCATCATCGCCGTCCTCCTCCGCGGTAGAGTCTTCCTCTTCATCATCGTCGTCATACTCGCGGTAGTGGAGGGGCTCCTCTTCCTCGGTCTCCTCTTCCTCTTCTTCTTCCTCTTGGCGGCGTGAGCGGCGAGGAGGGCGAGAAG